>BSBK01001815.1:600000-875000 GCA_027943335.1 Chamaecyparis obtusa
TAAGCAAAACATATTCTAGCATAAGAATAACATCAACACACTGTTAGATGCGACTTGATTAAGGGATTTGATACAATAAGGCCTGTTAGTGCCTGCCTGGTTAGAGGACTTAGAACACTTGAATAGATGTCACCTGGTTAAGGGATTTAGTACAAGGGATTTGTTAATATCCACCCAAAATACTGAGTTTTATCTATTGTAATTGTTAGAGAACAATAGAGTACTTGACCTTTTAAGAATGAATTTTCTTAACCTGATAAGATCTCTATTATATTCAACTGAGAAACATCACCGGTTGCTACCAGTATGTTCTCCTTTCTTGTTGTGCTTCTCTGCACACTCTTCTTTCTTCTCCTTTCTCTTCACCTTAGCTTCTTCAATGTATAGGTTCACTCTTTACTTTGGCAGAATGAGGGAAAACTATATTCTTGCCAAGCAGAGGAATATATAGACTTCTTGCCCTAATTGCTTTTCTCATGCATGACCTATTTACAGATCACCTTCAGATCCATCACCCAGTGGAGTATTAGTTCACCAAGGAAAACATCTGATGCATGCTATGCTTTATCCGCTTTATGAAAGAAAACAACAAATGCGTGTCAAAAATCTTTCCTTCGCAAGAGATAACTCCATGCTTTAATGCCATAAACTTCGGCATTAAAACCTTCAATTGTGCCTTGTACCGATCATCTTGATAACTCAAAGTCTACCAGATTTAGTGCAATAAATCCTAGTCAAAGAGTTGGATAACTGATTGTTGACTATGACTTCCCCGGTTCATCTTATCATGACAAAGTCTTTACTTGATCGGTAATGATCCTTGAGTTGTGCACATGTAAGAGCCTTGATCTGTCACCTTTCCATCCTTGGTTTATACCGGTTACATCCTTTCCTCCGTCTCTATTATCGGTTACCAGTTGGTTTTCTCGTGGTGACCGATTGCTTCTAATGAATAAAAATAGTCTCTTTTTCTTTGCACAGTGTCACTGATTGCCAAACCAATCTCTCTACACACAAAATTTTGTCAGTTAACTGATAACGATTTTGCTTCACAGATCCAACACTGGTGTCCTTAGATTGAGATGTCAGCACCTCTTTCCTCTTTTACCAATCAATGAAAATACCAATTGCCATGTACCGGTAGCAACCTTACCGGTTACCATCCCTTAATGCCAACAATCTCCCCCTTTGGCATTGATGGAAAAAGCTTAATAGGCAATCATGTTAGCAATCATGTCACCTTCCTATTTACTAGTCATCTACCGGTCATACTGTGTCATATCTACTAGGCATACTGTGTCATATTCTCCCTCTTTTGACAATAATGCCAAAGGCTAGTAAAAAAGACTACCTTAAAGAAATTTGCTCCCCCTTCGAGCAATAGTCCTATTCATCAATCCAGGTAAGATGAGGTGAAATCCTCTGTTGAAGCATAGTGATTTGATGAACACCTTTGCAAGTTTACTAATGATTAGGAAGGGGTATCACCCCTAATTTACCTCGGAGATACTCAAAAGTACTCTTCAGTAATTTCTATGTGAAGATGTCAGCAATCTATTCTTTTATGGGAACATACTCCAATCTCACTTCTTTATTTTGTACCACCTCTCTCAAGTAGTGATACTTTATGGAAATATGCTTTGTTTTGGAGTGCATGACAAGATTCTTGGATATGTTTATTGCACTTGTACTGTCACAATAAATTGCAATCGGTTCAGGTATCTATTCTTGGATTCCTTCAAGTAGCTATTTGATCTAGATTACCTATGTGCAATTGATTGCTGCAGCAACATATTCAGCTTCCGCTGTAGATTGTGAAATGTAGTTCTGTTTCTTGCTTGTCCAAGACATGATCCTTTCACCAAGAAAGAATGCACCACCACTTGTGCTCTTTCTGTCATCAATATTCCCAACCTAATCTGCATCAGTGTAAACCTTTACTTGGAAGCCTCCCTTGTGAGGAAACCACAAGCCATACTCCTCAGTCCCCTTTAGGTATCTGAAAATTCTCTTCACCGCTATTGGATGTGTCTCTTTAGGATTTGCAGAGAATCTTGCTACGATGCCTACTGCATGTGCAATGTCTGGTCTACTGTGTACTTCATATTATAATTTGCCTATCATAGACTGATACATTGTCTCATTCCCTTATTTTGCATCATCTTCCTTTGATAACTTGATGTTAGTTATCATAGGTGTACCAACCGGTTTGGATTCTTCATGTCCAAAAGTCTTAAGAATTTCTTTTACATACTTGGACTGAGAGATAAAGATACCTTCCTTTAGCTGATGGACCTGTAGTCCAATGAAGAATTTTATGGCTCCTATCATAGACATTTCAAATTATTTCTTCATCTCTTCAGCAAAAGCTTTTCTCATCTTGTCATCTCCTCCAAAGATGATGTCACCCACAAAGATTTCAGCAATCAGGTTCCCTTCTTTTCCAGTTTTGAGATACATGTTGCTATTGTCCCTGGTTCTTGTGAATCCTATTGCTAGGAGGTATGAGTGAAATCTCTCATAACATGCCCTTGGGACTTTCTTTAGCCCATAAAGAGCCTTCTTGAGTTTACAGACCATACCACCTTTTTGTGTGGATGTGAAGCCTTTCGGTTGTTTAATGTAAACTTCCTCCTTTAGTATTCCATTCAGGAATGCAGACTTTACATCCATCTAGTATACTTTGAACTTCTTGTGAGCAACATAAGCAAGAAGGATTCTTACTCCTTCCAATCTGGCCACAGGTGCAAAGGTTTCCTCATAATCCAGTCCAACTTCCTGAGCATATCCTTTGCAGACCAGTCTTGCTTTGTTGCTTATTACTTTTCCTTCTTCATTTAGCTTGTTCCTGTAGACCCACTTTGTCCCAATGAAATTCTTATCTTGTGGTCTTAGCACAAGCATCCATGTGTCATTCTTTTCTATTTTCTCAATCTCTTCCTCCATGACCTTGACCCAATTTTCATCTTCCAGAGCCTCCTTGGTGATTCTAGGCTCTATATAGGAAAATAAATATATATTTTTTCTAGCCTTTTTCCTGGTCAAGACATTTGCATGTTTGTCACCGATTATATTATCATTTGAGTGATATGTGACATACCTTGGGAGAACCGGTCTTTGTTCCCGGTCAAATTCTTCTGGTTGAGCAATTTCTTCAGCATGGTCATGAACAACTTCTTGTTCATCATCTTGAGTTGGTCTATCTGCTTCAGGTACAACATCTTGCTCCAGAGGTCTATTCTCATGTTCTTCTCTTTCATCTTCAATTGTCATTTCATTGAACTAAAAAATATTTCCATCATTGTGACCCTGCAAATAGTCATGTTCATTATGACCGATCTTCTTTCTTGGTTCTAAATATTCATCAACCTTTACATTGATTCTTTCGATTATTTTTCCTGTTATCTTATTCAGACACTAGTAGGCTTTACTCTTGGTAGAATAACCAAGAAATATTCCTTCATCACTCTTGGGCTCAAACTTTCTAGAGTACATATCTCTCTTAATGTAACAATTGCTACCAAAGATTCTGAAATATCCTACACTAAGAGTATGACCAAACCATAGTTCATAGGGAGTCTTAATAGTTTCTTTCTTAAATTGAACTCGGTTCAATTTGTAGACAATAATGTTGATAGCTTCTCTCTAGAAGTGATGGGGGAGATCCTTCTAAATCATTAGGGTTCTTGCACAGTCAATCAACATCCTGTTTCTTCTTTCTGCTACTCCATTTTGCTGAGGAGTCCTTGGTACAGATAACTACCTTTTTATTCCCTATTCCTCACAATAGTGAGTGAACTCGCGAGAAGTGTATTCACCTCCTTTTTCTAATCTCAGACACTTTAGGCTTTTATCAGTCTCCTTCTCCACTCGAGCCTTGTAGATTTTAAACATGTGAAATGTCTCTGATTTTCTCTGAGAAAGAGTGTCCACTTCACTCTTGAGAAATCATCTACAAAGAGCATGAAGTACCTGTTTCCATAGTAGCTCTTTGTTCTCATAGGTCCACACAAATATGTGTGCACAAGATCTAGAACATTTTCACCAGAAAAATATTTACTACTGAAACTTCTTCACGTCAGCTTTCCCAACTAACAATCCTTATAAATACCTTTGTTAGATTTTGTAATCTCAGGAAGTCCTCTCACTGATTTCATCTTGCTCACCTTGACAATACTGTCAAAATTTATGTGGCAGAGCCTCTTATGCCACAACCAACTATTTTCCTCTTTGGTTACAAGAAAGATCTTGTTTGTTTCTCCTTTGACTGATGCTATGAGGCAGGCTCCTTCCATTGAGTCCAAGTAGAACAGGTTTCCTTTACTCTATTTACCGGTAGCAACACGAGCTCCTAATTGGGTTTTGACAACACAAGAACCTTGCCCAAATTCTAAAAGGAATCCTTTTTGTTTAGTTGGGCAATGCTCATTAAGTTGTACTTGAGTCCTTATACCTAGTACACATCTTCACATACAACATCATTGCTGAGTGCAATAGAACCTTTTCCTTTGATAGCATAGGGGGCATTGTTACCAAAGGTTACCGATCCACCATCATTGAGCTTTAAGCTAATGAACTTGTTCTTATCACCAGTCATGTGATGAGTGCATCCACTATCAATGATCCAGTCATCATGCTGATGAGATCTTGATATAAGTGTCATTTCACTTATCACCGGGCTTTCTTCTATTATTGCAACAAATGCAATTTCTGGATCTTTAGAGTCTTCGGATTCATTGTCTGTGACTCCTTCTTCTACACCATCTCCTTTTTAAGAATTATTTATTATTTTCTAATCACCATTATTAGTTTGGATTTGGCTAAAAAAATGATCATAATGAAATAATGTGGATTGTGACCAAGTATCCCAGCCAACCTTGATGAAGAAGAAATAGCACTTGAGGGCATAGTGGGCTCTCTTCATGGCCCACGGATCCTTAAATATACCATGCCCTCGACTTCCACTTCAAATAGTTCTAGTAGGCCACCGCCACACACATCTTCTATAGAAAAATGTGCACAAAAATACACCTGGAGTGCAACCATCACTGGAGGGTACTACATGGAACAATGACACGCATTGGCAAGTTGACATTCAATGTGCTGATTTTTGGTATTTTAACATCCCTTTCAATGTTGCAGCAAGTCCTTATTGGTTGAATTTTGTGACGGGAATTACCGTGGCGGGAAAGGGCTACAAGGTGCCTTCTCCTGTAGAATTGAGTGAGAGGTTAGTTCACTTGTTTTAATTTTAAAATGTTTTACAGTTTTTACAATTTACTTATTTTTGTTGAATGTAAGTTTTTTTTTAATCAAGGTTCAAAATTGTGTACTTAATTTTTCTTCATGCTTGTAGGTTGCTCAAAGATGTTGTTTCTAGGGCCAAAGATGTGGTAAAAGACCAAAGATCACAATGGAAATAGTTTGGTTGCACCATACTTTCAGATGCATGGATGGAAGCAATCGTACCATCATCAATTTTTTGGTTTCTTGCAAGGATCAAGTGGTCTTTTTGAAATTCTTGGATGCCTCAGACAAGGTAAAGACAACCAAGACTTTGGCTCTAATGTTAGAGCAAACTACAATGGAGGTGGGGGTTAATAATGTGGTGCAAATCATAACTAACAATACAATGACATATGTGGCAGTGGGTAGGATCCTCCAAGATAAGTATAACACACTTTTTTGGTCTCCTTGTGCAGCACATGTCCTTGACCTTCTTTTGGAGGACATAAGAAAATTGGATTGGGTGAAACTGATTATAGAGGATGAAAGAATGATAACACAATATATCTACACTCACCCTTGGGTTCTCTGCTTGATGAGAGAATACACTCATGGGAAGGAGTTGGTTAGACCTGCAGTCACAAGGTTTGCAACGATTTTCTTAACATTGCAAAGTGTTTTTACTTCTTTGACCTCTTTGAAGCAAATGTTTGTGAGACAACCATGGATAAACTCAACTTATTCAAAGAAGCCTGATGGAGAGAGAGTTGCACACATCTGATGCAGGAGCATCCTGGGTGTAAGAGCAATCTTGCATCACCCAAAAATATTTACGTTTGCTTTTCAATAAGGGCTATCTTGTGCAGAGCTGCTATTTATGGAAACTTGCTATTTTTAGTAAGTTGGTCATACGATCTTGGAATGTTCTGATTTCACATGTGGAGGTTCATCTTAACCGTATCAGCCTACCAGTAAAGTTTCATTGCTAGATCAAGTCTAGTTTTGAAGATATTGCAGATTTTCGGTATTGACAGTAGGGTTTAGAAACTTTGAACTCAGTTTTGAAGGCTTTAGAGGCCCCGAATGACGTCAAATTTTTGGCTGAATGAAGCTTGCTTAATTCAAGTGTTGTAGAGCTCCTCGTGCCCTTTCCAAATTGGGGTCGTAATAGTCAATCAGAGAAACTGGTGATGACTTATGGTCTCTGGAAGTTGGGCCACCTGAAATGGCAGAAAATATTTTTTCTTCAAAATTTCTGTTCAGGTTTCAAAAGTTATTTTGTGCCGACTATGATGTAATAAAATGAAAAATAAAATAATTCTAAGTTTGGTCAGCCCTTAGGGCTAAATTTTTGGAACCTTCTCAGGCGGTGGAAATTGCCTATATAAGGAAGCCTCGTAGTGTTGTCTTAGGCAGTTCAGGGCAGTTCAGACAGTTCTGGGTAGTAGATCTAGGTGTTGATTCAAGGCTTTGTCCTATAGAATATTGTAAGGGAATGCCCATGTGGCTTTGCATATTGTAATTTTGAAAGTTTTTAATTCCACATTTGTGGAGATAATAAGAAGCCCATTTTCTGTTATGCATTTATGGTATTAAGGGGAGCACCCTTCATCAAGTGGTATCAGAGTAGGAGTTCCTGAGTGTGTAAACAGATCGCCGATTCTGAGGTAGTTTGCACCAGGATAGTGGGTTAGGGTTTCTGTGTAAACGGATCACCGACTGTGAGGTAGTTTGCACCAGGACTGTGGTTAGGGTTTTGGTGAGAAGCGCGAAAATGCCTCCACGAAGGGAATGTGGTGGAAGAGCTGGTGTTGTAACACTTGAGGTTAGGGAACTGCAGAGGCAAGTGTGAGCATTGCAAGAGGAGATTCAGAGGAATGAATCTTAATGTCAAAGATGAAAGCGAGGATGAAGCCGAAGAAGAAGATCAAGAAGGAGAAGTCAAAGTTTTGAATCAAGAGGAAGAAAGGCTTTTCCGGGCCATTTCCAAGAATGGGAAAAGACCTAAGATCGAGGTTCCTACATTTTCAGGGAATCTTAACCTAGAGGAATTGATCGACTGGATCAATGAATGTGAAGAATATTTTGAGTATGAAGATATTGAGGATCCTGATTAGGTCAAGTTTGTGGAGGCCAAACTGAAGGTCATGCAAAGATCTGGTGGCAAGAGATTCAGTTGGACCGAAATCGAAGAGGCAAGGATAAAATCACAAGATGGGGGTGGATGGTGGATAAATTGAAGTGACAGTTCATCCTTGTTGATTATGAGCTTGACCTACTGAAGAAAATGCAAAGTTTGAAGCAAGTCAGAAGATCTGTTCAGGAGTATACAGAGGAGTTCTATCAAATCCTCATCAGAATAGGCTATGCAAAAGCTAATAAGGAGAAAATTTCCCATTACCTTAATGGGTTGAGGCCGAGCATTCAAGAGGAATTGAATCTGGTTCGAATGAACAGTATTGAAGAGGCATACCAGTTTTCCCTAAAAGTAGAGGAAAAGTTGAACAAGAAGTTTTAGAGAAGACAAAGCAGAAGAGGTCGTGATGGAAGATCTGGTGGATAGTCATATGGAGATCAAGATTCGAAAAAGCAAGATGAAGCCAGTAATAGTTAGAATCAGAGAGGAGATAATTTCAATGATTTCCAAGATCAGAACAATAGAGATCAGAGAGGAAGAAGAAGAGGACAAGGTTCAGGAAGAGGAGGCTTCCGTGGAACATGTTTTCACTGTGGAGAAGAAGGTCATAGGGCATTTGAATGTCCTCAATGCCAAGGATGGATGGATAGGAGGAACGAAGGCCAGGCCAAAGTTGCATATGTAGATGAAGATGTCAGATCATCACATTCTAAAGATGTTGAAAGAGGAGAAATGTTGATTAACAAAAGAGTCCTATTGAGTGGTGAAAATGAACCTGAGCAAAGAAGGAGCCTGTTTCGCACTAGATGCAAGTGTGAGGGTAAGTGTTGTGATGTGATTATTGATAGTGGAAGCACTGACAATTTGGTGTCAGAAGAAATGGTGACAAAGTTGAAGCTCAAGAGACAGAAACATCCACATCCATATCGGGTTGCCTGGGTGCAGGATGACCACAAGGTCATGGTCAGTGAATAGTGCCTGGTAAAGTTCAAGATCGGCGGGTACCAAGATGAGGTACTATGTGATATCATATCTATGGATGCATGTCATGTGTTGTTGGGTAGACTGTGGCAATTTGACAGATGTGCTGTACATGATGGTCGTGCGAATACCTATTCCTTGACAAAGGATGGAGTGCGACATAAGCTAAAACCATTGAAGGAAACAAAAGAAAAGGTATGTGGTAATGCAAGAATAACTTTTGTTGATAGAGGAAATTTCTTGGATGGTATGAGGCATGAGCATATGTGTTTTACCTTAATTCCAAATGCTGGGAAAGAGGAAGTAGAAAATGTACCTGTAAAAGTTGTAGAATTATTGAATGAGTTTCAAGATATTATATCTGATAATGTGCCTGATCGATTACCACTAGTAAGAAAGATCAATCATCAGATGGGCTTGATTCCAGGAGCCAGTTTGCCAAATAAGGCAGCACATAGAATGACACTAGTAGAAAGTGAAGAGTTGAAGATAGATTTGACATTTAGTTCATCACATCATCCACAGATTGTATATGGAAGTAGTCCCAAAAATGCATCTGAGTTGAGGAAGATAGATAAAGGAGAAATAAGTAGTGGTGAAGCTGAGAATTTTGCAAAACATTTGAAGAACATCCATGAGGAGGTGACGAAGCACATTTCCAAAATGAATGTGCAGTATAAGGCTAAGGCAGATGAGAAAAGGAGGCATAAGGAATTTCAGGTTGGAGATGAAGTCATGGTTCATTTGCGGAAGGAAGGATTTCCAGTTGGTACATATAACAAGTTGAAAATGAAGAAGTTTGGGCCATGTAAGATACTGAAGAAGCATGATTCAGGAAATGCATATGAGGTTGAGTTTCCTACTGAGCTAAATATTTCACCAGTATTTAATGTTTCAGATCTGATAGAGTATCATGAAGGAGGTGTTGAAGATGAGGTTACAACAGCACAGTGGAGTATTCCAGCAACTAGTTTAGATATCAAGGAGATTGAAGACATACTAGATAGTCGTGTTGGAAAAAGCACAAGGAACAAGACATATGAAGAGTATTTGGTCAAATGGAAAGGACGACCTGTTGAAGATTCATCATGGCTAACAAAGGAGGAGGTTAACCGTCTTGATTTTCCTCTGCACACCTGAGTCGTGACAGGGGCACTTCTCAAATTACCCTGGGTGTCTGATGCAGGAGCATCCTGGGTGTAAGAGCAATCTTGCATCACCCAAAAATATTTACGTTTGCTTTTCAATAAGGGCTATCTTGTGTAGAGCTGATATTTATGAAAACTTTCTATTTTTAGTAAGTTGGTCATACGATCTCAGAATGTTCTGATTTCACATGTGGAGGTTCATCTTAACCATATCAGCCTGCCAGTCAAGTTTCATTGCTAGATCAAGTCTAGTTTTGAAGATATTGCAGATTCTAGGTATTGGCAATAGGGTACAGAAACTTTGAACTCAGTTTTGAAGGCTTTAGATGCCACGGATGAGGTCAAATTTTTGGCTGAATGAAGCTTGCTTAATTCAAGCGTTGTAGAGCTCCTCGTTCCCTTTTTGAATTGGGGTTGTAATAGTCAATCGAAGCAACTGGTGATGACTTATGGTCTCCAGAAGTTGGGCCACTTGAAATGGCGGAAAATAATTTTTCTTCAAAATTTCTGTTCAAGTTTCAAAAGTTATTTTGCGCCGACTATGATGTAATAAAATAATTCTAAGTTTGGTCGGCCCTTAGGGCTAAATTTTTGGAACCTTCTCAAGCAGTGGAAATTGCCTATATAAGGAAGCCCTGCAGTGTTGTCTTAGGTAGTTTAGGGCAGTTCAGGACAGTTCTGGGTAGTAGATCTGGGTGTTGATTCGAGGCTTTGTCCTACAAAATATTGTAAGGGAATGCCCATGTGGCTTTGCATATTGTAATTCTGAAAGTTTGGAATTCCACATTTGTGGAGATAATAAGAAGCCCATTTTCTATTCTTGCATATTGTTGTTGTTTCTCTATTTCTGTTATGCATTTATGGTATTAAGGGGAGCACCCTTCATCAACATCATCTTTAACAACCACTTTTTTGATGCTGCTACATAAATTGCGAAGGTAACTTGGAAACTTCAAAAGTTGAATATTTAATTTTTTTGTATTCAAGAGTCAAGTCTTTCATTATTAATTTGTAACTCTTGTCTCTAATGATTAATGATAATATTTTTCTACTTTTCAATTGTAGGTGATAGAGCCCTTGGTTAGCTATTAAAAATTGCTACAAGGGGGAAAACCTCAAATTTGACCCCATATTGGACATTATTGATAGGAGGTGGAACAATCAGCTCCACCAATCTATTCATGCAGTGGGGTATTTCCTCAACCCTCATTTTTGCTTCTCTCCATCCTACGTGGATCCCAATGGAGAGGTCATTTTGGGATTCATTGATTGCATGCAGAGGATGGTACCCGAGGTTAAGATGAGAGACCTCATTGTGACTGAGATGGACATGTACCAAAATGCAACATGAAAGCTATTCTCCTCAGACATGGCAAGGAGAGGAAGAAATAGTCAAACCCCACGTACAATATTTGGATTTTTGGAGTCTTTCACATGTATGATAAGTAGATAAAAACTAAGTTACTAAAATATGTTTTCACCTTGCTTTCTAACTCTTTAATATTTATCTTACAAATGCTTGGTGGAAAAATTGGGGTGGAAATGTCCCAAATCTATAAAATCTTGCCCTTCGCATCTTATGTCAGCTTTGTAGCTCAGCTAGTTGTGAGTGTAATTGGAGCTTATTCAAGGCCATTCACACAAAGAATAGGAACAAGTTAGCACATAAACACCTCAATGACCTCGTCTTTGTGAAATATAACCTTAGGTTGTGCATAAGAAAGGTAGAGTTAGCACTAGCTGGTCCACTTGATTTGGATGACATAGATCCTTATTGTGATTGGACATCACATGAGCAACCTCCATTGTTCACAGAGGATGACATCTATGATTTGGAGAGGCAGGCTATGGAGGAGAGTGGATTTGTAGTGGGATTCGATGACATTCATGAGGAGGATGAGGGCACTGAGTTTGAGACTGAGAGTGAGGAGGATACAGATGATGAGGATGCATTGCTAGTGTCAACACTATCTACATCTAGGATAGAGGTCGAGACACAACCACAATGGACTTCTACGGCTAGACCCCCTCCCATTCCACCAATTTTTAATAGAGCTACTAGGAGGGGGAAGAGGAAGATGTAGACTATTTTGATATTGTACTAGACACTTGTATTTGCTTTTAGTTTTACGAAGACAATTTTCTATTTTTAGTTTGCTTCAAAGTTTAGACTATTAGACTATGGCAATGAGCCATCCACATTCTAGACGAGGATGTGATTTTGTATCCTATTTGCATTTATATAGTATCTAGATCAGCTTGTTTGGTTTTTTTACTCATTTATTGACTCATTAGATGCATCTCCTTATTGAATTTTGCAAAAAGAATGCATTTCTAATTAAATTTAAGTAATTTTTTAAGTTCTTGATATTTTCCTGAGAAGTTCCTGACTTTTCTTCGATATTTGCCGATAATGTTTTTTTTGCCCTCGACAATAAGTTTCCAGTAACGATATTTTGAACTATGGTCAAAAGATCATGCTATGACAGAATCCTTTGCAAAGAAATATCCTTACCTACAAGATTTCCATGATGTGTTTCCTGAGGAACTACCAAGGTTACCCTAAGTGGGTGTTTGACTTCTCCCTTGATCTAGTACCCAAAACTGAACCCATTTCAAAGGCCCCTACAAGATGTCCACCATCGAACTAATGGAACTCAAGGCACAACTACAATAATTACTTTCCAAGGGATTAATCAAACCAAGTGTGTCTCCTTGGGGTGCACCCATAATATTTTTGAGTAAGAAAGATGGAACCCTATGCCTCTGTATTGATTATATAATGCTATATAAGGTCACCGTTAAAAACAAGTATCTATTAGCCCAGGATCGATGATTTGTTGGATCAAAAGAGAGGGGCAATTGTCATTTCCAAGATAGATCTATGATCGAGCCATCATCAATTGAGATTGGAGGAGGAAGATATCTATAAGACAACTTTCAAAACTTGTTATGGTCATTACGAATTTATAGTTTTACCTTTCAGACTCACTAATGCTCTAGCTGTCTTCATGAATCTGATGAACAATATATTTCAAGACTACCTGGATAAGTTTATTTTAATATTTTTCAATGACATCTTAATTTATTCCAAGAATGAAGAGGAACATCATCAACATCTGCAGATCATTTTCCAACGACTAAGGGAACACATTATATGGGAAGCTATCCAAGTGTACATTATTTCAAAGGGAGGTGTAGTGTCTGGGGCATGTCATCTCCAAAGCGGGTATTGCAGTAGATCCAAAAAAAATTAAAGCTATAACAAAATGGCTCGTTCCTCGAAATATTTAGGAAATAAGAAGTTTTATGGGGTTAGCAAGATATTATCAGAAATTTGTGATGAACTTTTCTCATATTGAATGCCCATTACCTCTCTTTAGAGAAAAGGTAAAATATTTGAATGGATTGACAAGTGCCAAAAGGCCTTTGAGTATTTAAAGGAAAAATTAACCACGACACTCATACTTAAGGTCCCTGATCCAGTAGGATAGTTTGTTGCAGTTATTAATGCCTCTAGAGAAGGCTTATGAAGGGTTCTAATGCAAGATAGGAAAGTGATCACTTATGAGTCAAGGAAACTTAAGAGCTAAAAGAAAAATTATGCACCTCACAATCTAGAGTTAATAGCTATTGTTCTCATCCTTCAAGTATGGAGGCATTATCTTTTGGGAAAACCTTTTGAACTTATGTCAGATCATCAAGGCCTAAAATATATTTTTACTCAGCCAAACTTGAATTCTCGACAAAGGACATGGTTGGAATTATTTTTGATTATGACTTTTAGATTAAGTATATCAAGGGTAATTAAAATGAGTAGTCGATGCTTTAAGCCCCATGAGTCATATTTTAACAATGACAACAGTTGGTATTAATTTTAGAACCAAAATCGTTTAGAACTTGGAAGGGGATGAATGCTACAATCAAGTCAGAGCAACATTACAAAGGAATCCTTATGATTCTAGATATGAAGGTTTTCAGATTGAGCAAGATGGACCATTGATGTATAAAAGAAGAATGTACATACCTAATCTTCCTGAGCTAAGAAGATTTGTTCTTAAGGAATCTCGTTCCATACCCTATTGAGGGAATCCTGATGTTACTAAAATGTCAAGTGATCTCATACCCTTGTATTTTTGGAAAGGAATGAAAAATAATATCATCAAATTTGTGGCATGTTTTCTTGAAGCTGAGCACCAACACCTAGCAAGTCTATTTCAACCCCATGTCATTCTAGAATTGAAAGTGATAGATAATTAGTATGGATTTTGTTCAAGGACTTCCTATGTCCAAAAATGGACACAATGCAATTCTAGTAGTGGTGGATAGATTGACAAAAGTAGCTCTTTTCATTCCTAAAAAACTAACTGATGGAGCTCCTATCTTAGCTAAGAAATTTGTACAATATTTTTTTTGACTGCACGACATACCAGAGAAAAACATCTTAGACAAAGATGCAAGCATAGCCTCTAGGTTTTGGCAATCCCTCTTCTCAATATTGGGGACTTAGTTGAACATTAGCTTAGCATATCATCCAGAGACGGATGGACTGATGAAATGAGGAAATTGAATTTTGGAAGAGTTGGTTAAGGGTGTACTACATGGACCAATAGTACAAGTGGGAGGATTACTTAATGTAGGTAGAATTCACCTACAATAATTCCTACCAATCAACCATTAAGATGGTGCCTTTGAAGCACTGTATGGTAGAAAGTGTAGAACTCCTATTAGTTGGGATAGACACAAAGACAAAATAGTTCTCGGGCATGAGATGATCTTAGAAATGGAAGAACATGATGGTTTGTAGCTTTAGTCGATTCAATCACAATTGATTAAATAAATAATGTAACTATATATATTTAATATTTTGAGAATTTAAATATTTACAATATTTAATAATAATATGATATTAATATGTTAATATATTATATGAGAAATTATATATATATATATAGTCATTATTAACATATTTAATCTTTTCCATATACTAAACGATCACAAAGTTCATCGATTCATAGAGTAATCAATATTATTATTGATATAATGACCGATTATTATTGGTTCTATTAACCATGTATCAATATCGATTTATATCGGTTAAACCTCATTATATACTGAATTTGTATCAGTTAACATAAATACCGATTAAAATCGATTATGACTCTGACATTATATACCAATCGATTATCAGTTATGATACGTACCGATTAATATAAAAAAATAGAGATTAAGTATCAAGCATTATCATTGTTTATGAATCAATGTGTATACTTCATAGGAGGCATGTCAATAGAGAGACATGTCTCCACGTGGAGACATGTCTATCTATTGACATGATATATATATACATGTATTTTCTTAGATCGAATGATGATAAGTATATACAACAAATAAATACAACTCTCATCCATTCGATCTGTAGTTCAAGGATTCTAATTTGAGTACCATCATTATACAAATATAAGATCAACTTTATATAGTGCTACAAATTTGAAAGAAGAAAATCCATTATTAGACATATAAATAAAAGAAAGAAAATAAAATTGCATTTATTTTTCAATCTAATCTAAACTTTAACATGGTATTAGAGTCAAGGTCCTTCTATAAAGTCTAACCGCTTGAAGGAAGATCTGATTAGATTGAAGGAAGGTCAAGATCTGATTAGACTTGAAGATAGACTTGAAGGTGCTTCAAATTTTGAATCTTGGAAACTATGAATGATTCTAATACTAGGAAACATTGAGTTAGAAACAATTGTAAAAAATCATCCTAAATCTAATGAGAATGACAAGAAGAGACAATGGGAAAAGGACAATACTTGAGAAATGAAACTATTAGTAGATGGAGTAAAAGATCATCTACTACCTATTATCACAAAGTTAGACTCTGCATATGAAATGTTCAAAGCCCTAGAAAACATGTATGAGATCAACAACACTAGCATGATTCTTACTCTTAAAAATCAACTCTCTAATATTAAAATGAATAAATGAGAGACCATCACCTCCTACTTTATGAGGATAACAGAATTAAGAAACCAACTCTCAATAATTGGTCACATCTATGATAAGAAAGAGTTAACTATGTGTTGGTATCCATATGAGTCGCCTTGTATAAGTGACTTCGACCCTTGTATCTGTACTGAAAACCTTTGCCCAAGTTTTTCTTTTGATTTTAGTTCTTTCCCCACGTCCGTGGATTCTTCCTTATGATGTTTGTTACATTGCTTTGAACTTATTCCATATGCTAGCCTTCCTTTTTTTTTGAATGTACGCTACCTTAAGTTGTTGTTGAACCACTTTGAACCACTTTGTACCTTGGTTCAAAGTAGTTCAAACAGGTTTAGTAAAGCTTTTTCTATCTAATATTTGTACTTGTAGGTGAGATCTTTCAGTGAGCTATGATATAATATCGAACCACTTTGAACCACTTCATACCTCAGTTTAAAGTAGTTCAAAGAGGTTCAAGGAAATTTTTTGGAGCTCAAATAGAATTGGTGGCAGATGTGACTAATGATGTGATAGGACAGATAAGCAATCACTGTAATGATGGTATGGCATGTCTCAGGAATCTAGTGGCTACATATGTATTTTGAATTAGCAATGCAAGTTAATAGGATTAACTCCTGGCACGTGCGAAGTGATGGTGGCAGAGGAAAATAAATGATGACATGGACAGTTTACCAAAGGCTATTGGATGCAGAGTGTCATGTCATGATGTATGCTCCACTCCAGTTTCACTCCTTAATTAATATCCAAATATTCGCTGTACTTCGAGGGTATGTGAGCATTTTAAAATCATGTTATGCTATTTTATTTCTCGTAAAGAAAGAGATCGTGAAGGCTTGGTTGCAAAAGAAAATAATTCTCCCTGAGACAATAGATTACAGGTAAATGCCCTTCCTTTGTTCCAACTTTGCATGTTTATTTGATTTTGGAGAGACTGCGAAGTGTTGTGTTGTTTTGGAGGGAAAACATGATGTCTAGTATGCATTTCTTTGGAAATACAACTAGCTTAGAGTGTCGAGCCCCAGTATTTTCATACACTAACTTGAAGGGGGTAGAAGTAGATAAAATGGAAGAAAAATTTAATAACATTGTAGATAAAGAGCACACCTTGGAGATTATGTCGAGTGGCCTTGAAGTTACCAATTTTCCCCCTGCCATAACAAACCTCGAGTTAATGTTGTAGTGCGTTAAGCACTATGATGTAAAATTGAAAATTATATTGAAAACTGATGGCCAGAGCCTATTATCTATAACTAGGGAAACTATCATGTCAGTCTTCAAGTTATCCAATGAGGCTTTCTCTAGTTTTAGTCCAACCCAATCCTATGCCTAGTTTCATGAACGGTTTGAGAAAAATCACAGTAACATTGCCAGGAAATGGACATAGAAATTCTATAAAGGAGGTTCTAGGCTACCGAAGATGCTGACAGAGGATCACATGAAGCCACATATTCATGACTTAGTAGTATTATTACACAGGGTGAAAGGATTAACTAAAGAAATTCTCTTTGAGGACTAGATGTATCAATATATTGAAATCATTTTGGATGGAAGGAAATATCTAGATTGGGCCAAGTTAATTGCTAGTTCTATGAGAGATCAACTCAAGCAAGCACAAATGATTAAGAGGGAATTTTATATGTCTTCATCTCTGATATATTGTCTAGATTGAACTCAAGATCTTGTTGGGATTCCTCGTGAACCATGGGACGAAGACATGAATGTTAATGAGTATTACCCTCTCTTGAGAAAAGACAGAGTTTTGGAAATTACCGGAGAGTTCATGATGTATTTTTGGGGAGATTATGCTATGATCTGGTCGGAACTCCAGAGGAAAGCATCTCTTCAAGTGCACAAAAATTGGTTCAAAGGTATGGTATTTTCTTCATTCAATTTCTGAAGTTCACGTACATAAGAATAGGAGGGGTTGATGAGGAACCCCTCAAGTTGCCTAGATATGCCTTTGATTGTTTTATTCTAGCAGAAGTATGTAGATAGTTATTAATGGTGATTAAAAACACCCTTTCGAAAGAGAAATGAGACTCTATGTTCCCTGTCAAACTTGGGGCTCTGACCTGTAAGAACATGATTGATGCTTCAATGGCTGGAAGTGATCTTTTGAGTTTTAATTTGGAGTTTTATAATGAAAGGAAAGGCTTCGACAGTGAAGGTTTTGTAAAATAGATCCTTGGTCTGGAAAATTAGCCATAAATGGTTCCTCATATTGAGGATTTGTGGTAAGATTGTGGTAGTGAGGAGATAGAGAAGAGAGACCATTCAAGATTACTGATTCCCCAAATAAAGGCTTTACAATTGAAGCTTAACTTTGAAGGTCTGGATGAGTATAGCTCTGATATTGTTTAACCTAGTTATAAAGGTTTAAATAAAAAAATTCTAGAGATTGAATGGATTAGGGAAGAAGAAGATGACATAAAGATGAGGACAAGGTCCATCCTCAAATGCATAGATAATTGGCTGAAGAAGAGACAAGAAAGAGTTAAGGAAGCACAACAAAAGAAGACTAATAAGAGTCCTACCCTAGTCCAGTTATCACCTAATCCTTCTAATGCTTTTATTTTGATCAATGTTGGAGGTGATTTTTCCCCATCCAAAACAAAGATCATTTCAAGTGAACCTTTAGTCAAATCACATCCTGAGCATTCCACCATGCCTAGGATAAGGTCAAGGACTAGGTCTCAGAATTGAACTCAAATGAATGCTTAGGATTCGAGCTACGTGGATATAGAGATGAATGAAGAGGATATATCATTGACATTGGAAGAGAAGAAAAAAGATCAAGAACATGTGACCCCTGCTAGGTCTACTGATAATAGGCTAACTTCTAGTACTATTCCCCCTTGGTTATTCGATTCTATGAACCGAAAGCATAGTTTGAAGCTGGTTTCTCTCCCTGTGAAAAACAAATTCATTCATGAATTTGTTGTCATCTACGTAGAGGGTGAGACACTATTTGATGAAATCCAAATGCTAATTCCAGGATGGGAATTAGATGAAGCCAAATGTACAACCATCATGTCCTAGGTGTTGGAAGTGGAAAAGTATGGTGTGGCAAGGTTTCTATCAGAGAACCCAATCAAATCAGTGGACCATTGCATGCTGTTCATGCTGAAGAAAAACATGAGTTGGAAAGGAACCTTGTTCAAATCTACAATCCAGAGGGCTCAAGCCATAGGGAAAGAAATAAAAGAGATGCGCAAAGACACATTTAAAGACATCAACGTGGTAAATCCTTTGGGTATTCTCTAGTTTGAAGAACGAAGTGTAGATCCTAATGCCATGATTAAAAGATTTGAAACTACTATGAATGCCATTAAATAAAATGAAAATCCCATAGCCCACAATTTAACCAGAATAGAAAATGTGGAGGCACTGCTATACTTGAACAAAGGGTAATTTCCTAAATTGGCAGAGAAGATTATGGAGCTCAAATGGGAGATAGATGCCTGCTGAGCGAAACTATTAGGGCTGAACATTTTGCACTCTCACCCAATCTAGAAGTTTGTGACGACCTTCCAGATCTAAAAATTGGTAAAGGATGCCACGTGGGATGATGAGCCACCAGAGGAGATGGAATATATTTTTGTTTGTTTAAGTTGTTTTGATAAGAGGATAGCTGTCCTAAAACTATTACTTTACTGTGTTAGCCAGTTTTAACCATTTTTTGTTAACAATCCGAAAGGCCGAGTTTTAAAAGAGGCCTCCCGGATTGTAAAAAATATTTATGCTGGAGCATAAGACTGCTTAGGGGTTAGAAATTTTGGTTAGAATTAAGCTTAAAGTACTTGATCTAGCAATATTTTCCTTTTTCAGCAAAAGAACTTCGTGGAAAGAAATATCAGTTGGATATCTATTTAGCTTTAGCTTTGGACTTTACAGTACTTATATATATATATATATATATATATATATATATATATATATATATATATATATATATATATATATATATATATATATATATATATATATATATATATATATTAATGCAAAGTTCTGGTTTGAAAATTTGAGTTTAAACCTGTGATGCGTTAATTCCTTTGTGAGTTAATACATTATTTTCTTTACATTATTTTTTATTTGTTGGTGATCATAAATCTTTCCATGATGGTTCATGTTATCTTTAAAACATAAATTTAAATCTCTAAGGGTTGAAGGAACTGTGTCTTGTTTAAACTTTTCTTGATATTAGGTATTATCTTTGAAAATAATCTCTATACCCAAGAGTATACAAGAGATCCTTAAGTACTTTTTGGTAAAAGTACACATGTGCATAGTTAAATCATAAATTCATTGAATACTTATGAGAGGGAGTTGTACCTTGTAAAATTAAGAGGGAAACAATTATAACACATTTACCCAACTGTTATGAGTTGTTTGTCTTTAAGAAAGTGTAATAGAGTTGAATTATATTTTATTTAGTGTAAAGACAAATTTGGTCACTAACAAATTTTTGGCAACTTTGCTAGGGAGTCTTGTGACAAAGACCAAACTCTAAATTGTCTATAATGAGTCAAAATGGTTTTGCCACATAATGATGTGTTTCCTATACTTCAACCCAATTTAGGTTTTAATGATACACAAGATGACTTGATTGCTGATTTAGCTACAGTAGCTTGAAAATACAAGCATAGTAATCAACAATTGCAACAAACTCTCAGAGTTTTGGAGATAGAAGAATAACTTGGTGAATGCCTAAGAGGTATCCCAGTTGTCCAAAAAGTAGTAGTAGTGGACATACTTGCTTGGGCTCCTACAAAAACTAAGTATAGGTTTGAGTTTTTAAAAAACTGGCTGACAAAAGATACACAAGAGATGATCAAAGAAAGGGGTTGATTGATGAAGAATTTGAGGCTTTGAAGAATTTGAATTTCATTCCCAATTTGAACACCCCTAAAAAGAGAAAAACTAAATCCTACAGTAGGCCTTCCTCTCCTCCTATAACTCCTTCTGTGTCACCCACTATGCAAGCTATAATCCCACTAGGAGTCTTGATACCCTCACACTTCAATACTTAGCCTCTAAATTTCATATTTCCAAACATGGCCGCAAATCAGCCTTGGGGTCAAAATATCAGCCCTCTAAACCTAGGTGCTAACCCTCCCACCTCTTTACCTAAATACGCCCATCAAATTTTACCCAAGTTCAGTGGAGATGGTAAAATAACCACAAAAGATCACCTCAGTGCGTTTCACACCGCATGTGGTGTTATTAGCATGTCAACTCAAGAAGTCGCAGTTAGTCTTTTTGTGAGAACCTTGACCGATGCTGTAGCCGAATGGTTCAATCACTTACCTCATGCTTCTATAACCAGTTGGGATGATATGGAAGCCGCCTTTAAAGCAAGATTTAACATGCCTAATAATGCAATGTCATTGTTTCTCTAATTGAGTAAATTAAAAAAAGAAATACACGAACCAATGTGGGAATTCGTGGCAAAGTTTAACAGGATGTTACAAAGGATTCTTGCAAATTCTAGACCTAGTGACAAAATTTAGAAGATCTTCTTTCTAAATGTTGTGCCACTTCATATAAGCTTTCATCTACTAAAAGATGGAGTGGCTTATCTAAATGTTTCCCAAAGAGAAGCTATTGAATTAGAAGATGCATTCATCACAATAGGGAAGTGGAAGAGGGAAGTTCAAACTTTGGGTGCCTCTTCATCCACTCTGACAAATCCTCTGATGTAGAGACTGATGAATGATATAGCCATGCTCAAGAGATGATAGAATAAATTTGGTTCCCCATATCAATCACCTTATTAGGATGTCAGTTGCAGGAAGTACAACCAACCTCATGGGAAAATCCCTCTCTTGATAGCATCGCAGCCTAGACTGCAGATTGAAGCTTCCCCCAAAGAGGCAATGCGTTCTTTTCACTTAACAACTAATCATGATGGTGAAACTTGGTTTGATTGATTGAGGTGTCTCCAAATGAATACAACAAAGGATGCTCTTGGAGAAGAAGAAATTTAGGAAGAAAAGGTTCCAATTAAAATTGAGAATTTGAGCTCTTCCTTTTTGGAATACGAGTCTAATTCCAAAAGAGGCGGGGACATCCTAGTGACTTTGCAAGACCTGTCATGCACAATCCTTACCCGAAACTAGAGGAACCAAAAGTTTGTGCCTGGTGCTAGTACATCTAATATTCCCCCTAAGGGCAACGAGAAAGTAAGTAACGATACTCCATCATTCAACCTGGATAGCTAATATAGTGCTAGTAAGAAAGAAAAATGACAAAATCATGATCTACATTGATTTCAAGAATTTGAACCAAGCTAGCCTGAAAGATAACTATGCATTACCAGTCATGGAACATGTTATTCAGGCAGTGTCAGGGTCAGAAAGCATGTCAATGTTAGATGGATACTCTGGGTACAAACAAATTAGTGTGGCAAAGGAGGATCAACATAAAACAACTTTTATAACACCACGGGGTACATTTGCCTATAACCGAATGTCATTCGGTTTGATTAATGTTGGCACCACATTTCAAAGATAAATGAAATCTTCTTTTAGAGATCTAAGAAATTAAATCATTGTGATCTACCTAGATGATTTAACCATCTATTCAAAGAGAAGAAAACATCACCTAAGAGACCTGGAAAATGTATTGCAAAGGTGCAAGAACCATAATATATCCCTGAATTCTAAAAAGTTAGTCTTATTCATTGAGGAAGGAAAAATCCTGGGGCATATCATCTCAAAAGAAGGAATCAAAATTGATCCTAATAGGGTTAAGGCTATCCAACAACTTAACCTACCCTCTAGCAAAAGTGGTTTGAAATCATTCTTCAGTCAGGTGAACTTTTTGAGGGGTTTCATTCAAGAATTCTCAGAGATCACTAGACATATGGTGGACATGATGAGTGAGAAATACCTTTTTAAGTGGAATGATGCAGGATGAAAGGCTTTCGCTGATATTACAATGACCATAGCTCAGGCCCTTATGTTGACAAGCCCATATTTTAGAAGGGATTTTACTGCTACACGTCAGAACACATTCTATCAGGCATTTTGACACAGAAAGATGACGAAGGTCAAGAAGCACCCATCGCCTTCATGAGTACGCCATTGAAGAAACATGAGCTCAAATACTCTCAAGTCAAAAAGCATGCCTTTGTAGTGGTGAAAATAGTAAAGCAATTTAGGTGTTATATCTTGCATTCACATTCTACCGTGTATGTTACAGAAACAATAATAAAGAGTATCTTAACGCAACAAGAAATAGGAATGAATAAAATAGTAGTTTGGGTAGCCAAGATCCAGGAGTATGACCTAAAAATTAAGCCAACTAGTTTGGTATGGGGCAAAGGTCTGTGTAAGTTGATAGCTGAAAACGGAGAGCCGTTAGAAGAAGAAGCATATGAAGTTCCTATAGTTCTATTGGTAAGCTAAAAAAATCCATGGTTTTTGAATGTGGCATATTACCTTACATACGAAGAGTGCCATGCACACCTAAGTTCCCATGAAAGACAATATAGAAGATTAAAAGCATCCAAATATGTCATTTCTCAAGGAGTGCTATATAAAAGGGGAATTGATGGAACCTTTCTCAAATGTGTAGACACTGAGAAACAAAAGGAATTACTTAGAACTTTTCATGTTGAGGCTTGTGGTGGCCACTTTTCTTCAATGGTTACAACTTTCAAGGTACTCAGGAACTATTTTTATTGGCCCAAGATGTTTAAGGACATGTATTGTTATGTAAGCAATTGTGAGAAATGTAAACTATTCACATGGCAACTACAACTTGCACCCCTACCTCTCAAACCAGTGGTGGTAGACGAACCCTTCAGGCAATGGGGAATCGATTTTATAGGACCTGTAAATCCTCCATCTAGTATGGGGCATATGTATATTTTGACTGCCACAGACTATTTTACAAAATGGGTGGAGGCAATCCCCACAAAGAAAGACAATTCCCAGGTGGTTTGTGATTTCCTGATGAATCATATTTTTGTTAGACTAGAGTGTTGTATAAAATAGTGGTAGATAATGCTACATACTTATCTTAAGAAGAAATCTCAATGTTCTGCTATGAACATGGGATATTGTTGGCTCATTCATCGGATTATTTTCCTTGGGGAAATGGTTGGGCAAAGTCTAGCAATAAAAATCTGGTTGCTATAATGAAAAAGTTGATGGGCGACAACCTTTGTGAGTGGCATAGGAAACTATATGAAGCATTATGGGCTGATCACACTCCCCCCAAGAGAGATATAGGGATGACTCCTTTTGAATTGGTCTATGGAGTTGGCACACATGTGTCATTGCCTCTTGAATTATCTGTTGTAAAGCTTCATTCTATAATCGAAGATCAATATTTTCAGAGCTCTCTAGAAAAAAGGGTTATGTACCTAAACAAGCTGGAAGAGGAAAGGGATAAGTTAGTGGATCACATTACAGAACACCAGATGAAGGTGAAGAAATTTTTTGACATGAGGGCTCATACCTGTAGCTTTATGGAGGGAGATGAAGTCTTATTGTGAGATAAGAGGAAGGAACCCAAAGGGCCCATAGGAAATTTGAATCCTTATGGAGGGGGCCTTTCATAATTTTAGAAGCAATTGGTTCGAATGTATTTCATCTTTCCTACCTGGATAGCACCATCCTACCTTTCACTTATAATGGGTAGGATTTGAATTTGTTCAAGCTTTGATCTTGTTCGGGAACGTTTGTATATAGTAGTTAGCCTGTTCCCTCTACTTTCCTTAGGTTTAGGTGTGTGTGTGTGTCATTTCTTTCACCTATTTTTTATCTACAAAACCAGTAACTTGAGTTCTCTACATATCTTTGACATACAGTCCCCAGTCAGAGCCGATGTTGGTATCCATATGAGTCACCTTTTGTAAGTGTCTTTGAACCTTGTATCTGTACTGAAAACCTTTGCCCAAGTTTTTCTTTTGATCTTAGTTCTTGCCCCATGTCTGTGGATTCTTCCTTATGATGTCTAGTGCATTGCTTTGAACCTATTCCATGTGCTAGCCTTCCTTTTTATGTCAGACGTACGATGCCTTAAGTTGTTGTTGATTAAATTTGAACCACTTCGTTCATCTTTCCTACCTAGATAGTACCATCCTACCTTTCACTTATAATGGGCAGGATTTGAATTTGTTCAAGCTTTGATCTTGTTCGGGAACCTTTGTATATAGTAGTTAGCCTATTCCCTCTACTTTCCTTAGGTTTAGGTGTGTGTGTGTGTCATTTCTTTCACCTATTTTTAATCTACAAAACCAGTAACCTGAGTTCTCTACATATCTTTGACATACAGTCCCCAGTCAGAGCCGATGTTGGTATCCATATGAGTCGCCTTGTGTAAGTGTCTTCAAACCTTGTATTTGTACTGAAAACCTTTGCCCAAGTTTTTCTTCTAATCTTAGCTCTTGCCCCACATCTGTGGATTCTTCCTTATGATGTTTGGTGCATTTCTTTGAACCTATTCCATGTGCTAGCCTTCCTTTTTATTTCGGACGTACGATGCCTTAAGTTGTTGTTGATTAAATTTGAACCACTTCGTACCTTAGTTCAAAGTAGTTCAAACAGGTTCAGTAAAGCTTTTTCTATCTAACATTTATACTTGTAGGTGAGATCTTTCAATGAGCTATGATATAATATCAAACCACTTTGAACCACTTCGTACCTTGGAACTCAAAGCGAATTGGTGGTAGATGTGACTAATGATGTGATCGGACAAATATGAAATCATTATAATGATGGTATGGAATGCCTTGGGAATCTAGCACCTACAAATGTATTTTGAATTGGAAATGCGAGTTAATAGGAATAACTCTTGGCGCGTGCGAAGTGATGGTGGTAGAGGAAAAAAAATGATGACATGGACAAGAATTTTATTTCTCTTAAAGAAAGAGATTGTGAAGGCTTGGTTGCGGAAGACAAGAATTCTCGCTAAGACAACAAATTATAGGTAAACGCCCTTCATCTTTTCTTGCTTTGCATGTTTATTTGATTTTGGAGAGACTGCAGAGTGCTGTGTTGTTTTGGAGGGAAAAACGAGGTCCAGTATGCATTTCTTTGGAAATACAACTAGCTTAGAGTATCTAGCCCCAATATTTTTAGACATTGACTTGATGGGGGTAGAATTAGATAAAATAGTAGACAATTTTAATAACATTGTAGATAAAGAGCACACCCTGGAGATTATGTCGAGTGGCATCTATCGCTTTCCCCTTGCTGTAACAAACCTTGAGTTAATTCAGTAGTGCGTTAACTGCTATGATGTGAAATTGAAAGTATATTGAAAAATGATGGCCAGAGCCTGTTATCTATAACTAGGGAAACTATCATGTCAGTCTTCAAGTTACCCAATGAGGATTTCTCTAGTTTTAGTCCAACCCAGTCCTATGCCCAGTTTCATGAATGATTTGAGAAAAACTACAGTAACATTGTTAGGAAATGGACATAGACATTCTATAAAGGAGGTTCTAGGCTATTGAAGATGTTGACAAAGGATCACATGAAGCCGCATATTCATGACTCAGTAGTCTTACTGCACAGGGTGAAAGGTTCAACTCAAAAAATTCTCTTTTAGGACTAGATGTATCACTATACTGAATTATTTTAGATGGAAGACAATATCTATATTAGGTAGAGTTAATTGCTAGTTCTATGAGAGATCAACTCAAGAAAGCACAAATGATTAAGAGGGAATTTTATATGTCTTCATCTCTGATATATTGTCTAGCTTGTATTCAAGATCTTGTTGGGATTCCTTGGGAACTATGGGATGAAGACATGCATGTTCATGAGTATTGCCCTCTTTTGGGAAAAGATAGAGTTATAGAAAATTACCGTAGAGTTCATGATCTATTTTTGGGGAGATTATGCTATGATTGGCCGGAACTCCAGAGGAAAGGATCTCTTCAGGTGCACAAAAATTGGTTCAAAGGTATGGTAATTTCTTCATTCAATTTCTGAGGTTCACGTACATAAGAATATGAGGGTTTGATGAGGAACCCCTCAAGTTGTCCAGATATGCCTTTGATTATTTTATTCTAGAAGAAGTCTATAGACAGTTATTCACGGTGATTAAAAACACCCTTCCAGAATAAAAATGGATAAGAACACGATTGATTCTTCAGTGGCTGGAAGCGATCTTTTGATTTTTAATATACAGTTTTATAAGGAAAGGAAAGGCTTTGACAATAAAGGTTTCACAAAACAGATCCTAGGTCTAGAAATTTAGGCAGAAATGGTTCCTCATATTGAGGATTTGTGGGAATATTGTGGCAGTGAGAAGGAGATAGAGAAGAGAGACCATTCAAGATTACCGATTCCCCAAATAAAGGCTTTACAATTGAAGCTTAACTTTGAAGGTTTGGTTGAGGATAGCTCTGATATTGTTGAACCTAGTTATAAAAGTTCAGATAAAATAATTCCAAAGATTGACTGGATAGGGAAGAAGAAGATGACATAAAGCTGAGGACAAGGTCCATCCTCAAATGCACAGTAATTGGCTGAAGAAGAAGATACAAGAAAGAGTTAAGGCATCACAACAAAAGAAGACTGATAAGAGTCCTACCCCAGTCCAGTTATCACCTAATCCTTCTAGTGCTTTTTTTTTGATCAATGTTGCAGGTGATTTTTCCCCATCCAAAATAAAGATCATTTCAAGTGAACCTTCAGTCATATCACATCCTGATCATCCCACTGTACCTAGGATGAGGTCAAGGACTAGGTCTATGACTCAAACTCAAATGGCTGCTCAGGATTCAAGCTAAGTGGATATAGAGATGAATGAAGAGGATACCTATTTGACACTGGAAGAGCAGAACAAAGATCAAGAACATGTGACCCCTACTAGGTCTACTGATAATAGGCTAACTTCTAGGTATATTCCCCCTTGGTTATCTGATTCTGTGAAGTGAAAGTGTAGTTTGAAGCCGGTTTCTCTCCCCATGAAAGACATAGTTACTAAGTATGCAACCCACACCCCCAAAGCTAAAAGGGTAAAAAATAATGCCAGGCTAAGCTCGAATCCTACTATGAGAAAGATGATTGCAAAGATTGCAATGTATAAACATGATGTAGGAGCATCTCAGGTCCTTGGCAATCCTGTGTCACCAAAAACATTTTGGAGTTTGTTTGTGTTTCTTAGTTTCTACTTTGACCGAGTTGGTCGGTTTCCTTTGGTTACCGAGTGTGGTTGGTTCTCTCCTGGGTGGTCGGTTATTTCACTGGCACTCGACATTGTTTGTCTGCTACTCGATTATCATGCTTACTGATGGGTTTAGTTTTGTTTCATGTTGTGGCCGACTTGTGCATTTATATTGGATCATAGATTTAATGTTTGTATTCATCATTGGGAAGCATGTGGTCCTAGATTTGACTGTTACTTCCATTAATTATGGATTTGAAGGCCGACTCAGTTCTGTATTCTCTTGTATAAATGTAGTTGTTTGGTTGTATTTTAGGGGGTCAATTTTGATAGAAGATAGTAGACATTATATTGGAGATTTGTAACAGATCCTCGCATGTTTGAAGATTTTTGAGATTCATTGTAATATCTGGCCATAACTGGGAAGGCCTTACAACCCGGGATGTATGATTCAATTGATGATAATATATGAAATTTTATGCATTCTCTCTCTCACTCTTGTGTTTGTTTGCTTCAGCATGTTTTGAGAAAGCTTGGATCATCAGGGTGCACCATCCTTTGGCCCCTCTTTGTCCCTACCTTGCATTAGGTGGTATCAGAGTGAGGTGAGATCTTGATCTAGTTCTATGGATCTAGGTTTGTAGGTTCCTCTTGAAGCCCTAGTTGAATTGTTGTGGGGTAGAAAATTGCGATCTGACTTGCAATTACAGAGGGTTGTCAAGATGGTTCGTGGGAGGCGAGATGCAGATCTAGGATTGGATGATATGCTAAGGTAGATTTTTGCTAGGTTAGAAGCAGTGGAAACAGCCTAGAGAAGAGGTAGACATCTTGAAGATGTTAGTGATGATGGAATTGAAGAAGAACATGCGAATGCAAAACCTACACCTATTATGGATCAAGGTGAAGAAAGATTTTTGAAGGCTTTGACAAGTCTGAAGTCAACACCAGATTTCAATCCTCTTGAGTATGGTGGAAAGATGGATTCTGATGAATTGGTGGACTGGATCACCAAGATGGAAAAGTATTTTGAATATGAAAACATTCCTGAGGATAATAAGGTAAAGATTGCAAGCACAAAGTTGAAAAGTCATGCGTCCTTATGGTGGGAACATTTGCAATTAGATCGGAAGAGGAAAGGAAAAGACAAAATCAAGATATGGAGTAAAATGCTCAATAAGTTGAAAGGAAAGTTCTTACCTTGTGATTATCAGATTAACCTAGTTCAGCGAATGCAAAGTTTGAGGTAGAAAGATAGCTCGGTAAAGGAGTATATTGAGGAATTCTATATATTGGATATCAGATCTAGACATGATGAAGATGATGTGGAAAGAATTGGCAGATACCTGAATGGTTTGAGAGTTTCCATCCAAGAGGAAATTAGTATGATCAAGTTGGAGAACATTGAAGAGGCTTATTAATTTGCTTTGAAAGCCAAGGAGAAATTGAACAAAAGACATGAGAAAAGACAAAGAGGTCGTGGTGATAGATTCCCTAGAGGAAGAGGTAGATCTAATGGTGAAAATGGTAGGTCTGAACTTGAAAAGACAAACCTGGACAAAGGTAAGACCGAGTGGAAAGTTGAAAGTTCTAGAGGTAGAGGTAGTAACTACCGAGGTGGTTATGGCAGAGGAAGTTTCTGAGGAAATTTCTCTTATTGTGGAGAAGAAGGACATAGATCTTTTGAATGTACACACGCTAGTAAGAAGGCTGGTAGCAATAGAAATGCTTTGGTGCAAGAAGAGTCACCGAATGAACCTGAGAAAGAAAATAACTTGATGGTAAGGAGAGCACTGTGGAATGAAAGCAAGAAGGAAGATCCGGTAAGGAAAAGTTTGTTCAAGACCAGATGTAGAGTTTCTGACAAAGTTTGGAAGGTAATCATTGACAGTGGTAGCTCGAAGAACCTGACATCTGAAGAGATGGTCACAAAATTGCAGTTGGAAAGGTTGGTACATCTGAAGCCCTATCAGATTTCAGATCAAAGATGAGCATACACTCCTGGTAAGTGAACAATGTTATGTGAATTTGAAGATTGGAAAATACTATGATAAGGTGTTATGTGATATCATGCCTTTGGATTGTTGTCATATTTTGTTGGGTAGACCTTGGTAATATGATAGGCATGCTATATATGATGGGAGATTGCATAAGTATACTATTGTGGCTGATGGAAAGAAACAAATCTTGTTACCATTGATGGAAGAACCTGTCAGTAATGTTTTCACATTTGTGAAATTTTGTTTGATGGAAGGAAGAAAATTTGTTAACTCCTTGAAGAAGAATGATGTATGTTTTGCTGTGATTCCTAATAAGCCCAATAAGAAAACAAAGGATAATGTCCCTGAGGAGATTGATAAGTTGCTCACCGAGTATAGTGATATCATTTCTGATAATGTACCTATTGGTTTTCCACTAAAAAGAAGTGTTGATCATGTATGGATCTAATTCCTGGAGCGAGTTTACCGAATAAGGCACCTCATCAGTTGAAACCTACTAAGAATCAAGAATTGAACCGATAGATTCAAGATTTACTAGAGAGAGGTTTGATCAGAGAAAGTTTGAGTCCTTGTGTAGTACTTAATGTATTGGCACCGAAGAAGAATGGAGAATGGAGAATGTGTATTGATTCGAGAGAAATCAATAAGATAAAAGTGAAGTATAGGTTTCCTATACTGAGGATGGATGATATAATGGACAATTTGATTGGAGCAAAGTATTTCACAAAGATTGATTTGAAAAGTGGGTATCATCAGATCAGAATCAGAGAAGGTGATGAATGGAAGACTACTTTCAAGACAAAAGAAGGTTTGTATGAGTGGTTGGTTATGCCTTTTGGTTTAACTAATGCACCGAGTACTTTTATGAGGTTGATGATTGAGGTTTTGAAGAAATTCTTGGGTAAATTTGTGATTGTATATCTTGATGATATTATGATATTTAGTAAGACTAGAGAAGAACATTTGTTGCATCTTAGACAAGTTTTGTAGAGATTGAAAGAGGAAAAGTTGTTGATAAATTTGAAAAAGTGTTCATTCATGAAAGAAGAGATTGTGTAATTGGGATTTGTTATTTCGGTTGATGGTTTGAAGATGGATCCTGAAAAGGTTGAAGCTATTTTGAATTGGCCTACACCTGTGAATGCTAGTGAGGTAAGATCATTTCATGGTTTGGCAAGTTTTTACTGAAAGTTCATTAGGAATTTTAGTTCAATTTGTAATGCTATGACTGAGACTATGAGAGGAGACAAAAGAGAATTCAACATGGAGCTGATAAAAGTTTTGAAGCTCTAAAGTAGAAGGTTGCTGAATTACCTGTTTTGGCATTACCTAATTTTAGTAAAGTATTTCAAGTAGAATGTGATGCAAGTGGAAGTGCAATTGGAGCTATGTTGAGTCAAGAAGGTAAACCTATTGCTTTCTTTAGTGAAAAATTGAATGATGCTAGAAGGAAATATTCTATGTATGATCAAGAATTCTATGCTATTGCTCAAGCACTGAAGAAATGGAGACATTATTTGATACCAAGTGAATTTGTGTTGTATACTGATCATAAGGATTTACAATATTTGGGTAGTCAGAATAATTTCAATCAGAGACATATGAAATGGGTTGAATATTTGTAGAGTTATACATTTGTGATCAAGCATAAGAGTGGAGTTACTAACCTAGTTGCTGATGCATTGAGTAAAAGAAGATCTTTGATGACCGAGATGAAAATTGAGGTTCTTGGTTTTGATGAGATGAAAGGTTTGTATGAAAATGACCCTGATTTTTATGAGCCATGGAGAAAGTGTAGAGCACCTATTCAAGATCAACATGATACTAAATGGGATGAATATTTTATTCAGGAAGGTATGTTGTTTAAGGGTATTCAGTTGTGTATACCAAGAGGAGTAATGAGATCTAATTTGATAAAGGAGAAACATAGTAGTGGTTTGGCTAGACATTTTGGTATTGATAAAATATGGAATTTGCTTAAGGAGAAATACTATTGGCCGTAGTTGTATAGAGACATTTAGAAATTTGTAAAAAGTTGTGGAATTTGTAAAGTTGCAAAAGGAGTACGTCAGAATATTGGATTGTATACACCAATTGCTGTTCATGAGAAACCTTGGATTGACATCAGTATGGACTTTGTTCTTGGCTTACCGAAGACAGTAAGAGGTAATGATTCAATATTTGTTGTTGTGGATAGATTTTCTAAAATGGCACATTTGATACCATGTAGAAAGACATCAGATGCAGTACATATAGCAGATCTTTTCTTTAAGGAAATTGTTAGATTGCATGGATTACCGAGGAGTATTATCTCTGACCGAGATAGTAAATTTGTTGGATATTTTTGGAAGACCCTTTGGAAGAAATTTGGCACTGAGTTGAAATATAGTTCTACATTTCACCCACAAATCGATGGACAAATTGAAGTTGTGAAATTTTTTTTGGGAAATCTTTTGAGATGTTTAGTTGGAGACACACCGAGTAATTGGGATTCTGTGTTAGCATAAGCAGAGTTTGCATACAATAATTCAATGAATAGGAGTACTGGAAAGACACCATTTGAGATTGTGAATGACACACAACCAAGAGGAATATCTGATTTGAGAGACATTGCTGATGAGAATAAGAAAAGTGCTGAAGGAGTAAAGTTTGCTGAGTACATGAAAACATTGCATGAAGATGTGAAGCTGAAGCTGGAAGACAGTAATCAGAAATACAAAGATAGAGCTGATAGATCAAGGAGGCATAAATTTTTTGATGTTGGTGATGAAGTGATGGTTCATTTTAAGAAAGGTCGATTTCCTGTTGGAACGTATGGGAAGCTGAAGATGAAGAAGTTTGGACCTTGCAAGATTTTGAAGAAATTTGACAGTGGAAACGCATATGAGATTGAGTTACCTGATGACATGGACATATCACCTATTTTCAACATTGCTGATTTGTATGAGTATCATGAACCTGATGAAGAAGTGACAGTACTGACAGAATATCCTAAGAAGCAGAATGATGAAGTTGAACAGATTTTGAAGGAAATAGTTGGCAAGAGTACAAGAGGAAAATAGTATATGGAATATCTAGTTAAGTGGAAGAATAGACCGATGGAAGATAGTTCATGGATTTCACAATCTGAGTTGGATGCAGCTCAGACTAGGGATACGAAATGATTCAGAGAATCATTTCAAAATAACCCCAGGTGTCTGATGCGGGAGCATCTCGGGTCCTTGACAATCCTGTGTCACCAAAAACATTTTTGAGTTTTTTTGTGTTGCTCAGTTTCTGCTTTGATCGAGTTGGTCGGTTTCCTTTGGTTACCAAGTGTGGTTGGTTCTCTCCTGAGCAGTCAGTTATTTCACTGGTGCTCGACATTGTCTGTCTGCTGCTCGGTTATCATGCTTACCGACGGGTTTAGTTTTATTTCCTATTGTGGCTGACTTGTGCATTTATATCAGATCAGGGATTTAATGTTTGTATCCATCATTGGGAAACATGTGGTCCTAGATATGACTGTTACTTTCGTTAAGTATGTATATGAAGGCCAACTCAATTTGGTATCCTCTTGTATAAATGTAGTTGTTTGGTTGTAGTTTAGGGGGTCAATTTTGATAGAAGATAGTAGACATTAGATTGGAGATTTGTATTAGATCCTCGCATGTTTGAGGATTTCTGAGATTCATTGTAATATCTGGATGTAACTAGGAAGGCCTTACAGCCTGACATGTATGATTCAATTGATGATAATATATGAAAGTTTCTGCATTCTCTCTCTCACTCTTGTGTTTGTTTGCTTTCGCATGTTTTGAGCAGGCTTGGATCATCAGGGTGCGGCATCCTTTGGCCCCTCTTTCGCTTTTCCTTGTGTCAAAACAAAAGGAATGTGCCAAAGAGATAGAAATGGAGCACTTTGAGGTCACTAAAATGGAATTGGGGGTTTTGAACCATGATACCAGGGATCACTTATTCAAATTCTTAGCTGATTATATGCTAGGCCAGTCTCATAAGGATGGCTAAGAAAAGAAAGAGCTTAAACATCTGGTCATCACCATGGCTGAATTCCTTAACTATTTAAACAGTGTAGAAGAAATACCTTTGGTTCAAGCCCCTCAATTCTTTGATCCCAATTCTGTAGACAACAAGCAATTGCTAAAACAAATGCAACAAGAAAGAGCCTTAACTGAGGCAATAGGTAACTAGATTGATGATATTGTAAAGGAAGGAAACAAATTCATTCAAGAATTTATTTTCATCTACGTAGAGGGTGAGACACTTTTTGGTGAAATCTAAACGCTAATTCTAGGATGGGACTTAGATGAAGCCAAATGTACAACCATCGTGTCCCAGGTGCAGGAAGTGGAAAAGTATTGTGTGGAAAAGTTTCTATCAAAGAACCTGATGAAATTAGTGGACCCCTGCATGATGTTCATGTTGAAGAAAACAATGAGTTGGAAAGGAACCTTGTTCAAATCTGCAATCCAGAGTGGTCAAGCCATAGGGAAAGAAATAAAAGAGATGCGCGAAGACACATTGAAAGACATCAAAGTGGTAAATCCTTCAGGTAATCTCTAGTTTGAAGAGGGAAGCCTATATTCTGATGCCATGATTAAAAGATTTGAAACTTCTATGAACACCATTAAAGAAAATGAAAATCCCACAACCCACGATTTCACCAAAATAGAAAATGTGGAGGCACTACTATAATTGAATAGAGGGAAATTTCCTAAATTGGTGGAGAAGATTAAGGAGTTCAAATGGGAGAAAGATGTTTGTTGAGCAAAAATGTTAGGGCTGAAAAGTTTGCACTCTCACCTAATGCAAGAGTTCGTGAGTACCTTCCGGAGTTGGAAATTGGTAAAGGATTCCACGTGGGATGATGAGCCACCAGAGGAGACAGAATAGCTTTTTGTTTGTTTAAGTTTCTTTGATAAGAGGATAGCTGTCCTAAAACTATTGCTTTATTGTGTTAACTGCTTTTAACCATTTCTTGTTAATGATCTGAGAGGCCGAGTTTTCAGGCAGGCCTCCCAGATTGTAAAAACTATTTATGCTGGAGCATAAGACTGCTTAGGGGTTAGAAATTTTGGTTAGAATTAAGCTTAAAGTAATTGATAGCAATATTTTCCTTTTTCAGCAAAAGAACTCCATGGAAAGAAATATCAATTGAACATCTGTTTAGCTTTAGACTTTACATTACTTATATATATATATATTAATGTGAAGTTCTAGTTTGAAACTTTGAGTTTAACCCTGTGATGCATTAATTCCTTTGTGAGTTAATATGTTATATACTTTGCATTATTTGTTATTTGTTGGTGATCATAAATCTTTCCATGACGGTTCATGTTATCTTTAAAATATAAATTTAAATCTCTAAGGGTTGAAGGAACTATGTTTTCTTTAAACTTTTCTTGATATTATGTATTATCTTTGAAAATCACCTCTATACCCAAGAGTATATGAGAGATCCTTAAGTACTTTTTGGTAAAAGTACACGTGTGTGGTTAAATCATAAATTTATTGAATATTTATGAGAGGGAGTTGTACCTCATAAAATTCAGAGGGATACAATTATATCATGTTTACCCAACTGTTATGAGTTGTTTGTCTTTAAGAAAGAGTAATAGAGTTGAATTATATTTCATTTAGTGTAAAGACAAATCTGTTCACTAACACTATGGTAACTTTAAATGGACTCCCTATCTCATAGGAAAACTTTAGACAAGGAATAAGTGCTCGGTCCAAGCTCCCCAAATTCGATCAACTAAAAGCTAACTACATTCAAGAAAAGTTTAATCTAATATCTAGAGAAATCAGTATGGAATCCACAAATGAAGATATTCAGATTCTCACTACTAAATTGAAAAGGAAGAAAGAAAAGAACTTATATGGTAAACAACCATTTGAAAAAACAAGAGACCTCTCTACAGTACAATGCTATAGATGCGACAAATATGGTCACATTGCAGTAAAATGTCATGACAGAGTCAAACATCAAGCTTCCCTTACTGAAGTCAGTAATTCAAACCTATATTCAAAAAAACTTGTATTCTAAAGAAATTCAAGATACCTTATGGTTGAGAAGGAGTTCACTAATAGAACACTTCTTAGGTAAACTTAATATGATTGTAAATATTGATTATTGTACTAATGTTATTTCATTACTATATGGGCCCTGTGTAAATCATGAGGAAGTGACAACTTCCAAATGATTATCACTTGTATTTGTTAAAGTTATTGGAAGGTGATGATCTTACAATAACTTTATCTTCTATCATGATAGACATCTTATGATGGCTAAAACAAATCATGATAGATGGTAGCTTGCATGGTGGACTAAGTTCCTTAAATAGACCATGACCTTCTATTGTGATAGACATCTTATGATGGCCGAAACAGATCATGATAGATGATATGAATGCTCCTATGCTAAGTATTATTGAGGATACACATGCACATTACCTATGGACATTTTTTGAGTACTTGGTGGACATCATGTGACTTGATGTTGGTAGGCAATTACTTTGAGTACTTGGTGAATATCATGTGACTTGATATTATGTGGCCAATGCTCCCAAATATCATGAGATGATATTTCTTATGAATCTATGAGTTATGGTGAATATCATGAGACTTGATATTCCTGGTCACACCATATCTCTGATATCATGATGATGTGATACCATAATAAAATTTCACAATTAACTTTGTGTTGCTACTTGTAACAAACGTCCCGTAGTGTTGAATCAGGTGAGACAAGATAGATCCTTTGAAATGATGTGTCTTAATGCTATGCATAAGCAACTAAAAGAGTATCCACAACTAAGAAAATGGTGTGTTTCAAGATACACACTCGCTTGGGGAAAGAATATCATAGATTCTTCTGTTGTCATGGAGGAACTCTCACTTTGACAAAATTGTGATTAGAAAAAAAAGGCTTGACACAATCTCTCATGGCACTTTATAATTTAGTGCAAGTGAAAATAATTTTATGGCACATCATGTGAGCAGAAATCCCCAAAAGACTTAGATGGAACTAATGTGTCTAAAAAATAGTGCTTATGAAGATGCTTGCATGATTAATAAGGAAAAATTTCAAAAGCTTGCACCAATGAATAGTCCATAGAATGATGTTTTTGATGAATGTTCACTTGCCAAAAATGGATTTTAGACGTCCAAGTTATGGCCATGTGAAGAAATTTTTTTCTAGTAGGGCCAAAAGGTGAAAAAAATGCCAACCCCCTCCTGAATACCCAAGGGTAGGGGTTTTCTCCTCCATAGGACCATTAGCTCAACATGTTAGAAAAGAGTGGCCTCTCTCCATGATGGAAAGGGCCCAAGAAGAGCTGAATAGGTGGATGGGTTGGATGGTAGCTTTGTGTGCCATTGTCCTAATGTACGAGGACCCAAAAGTATGGCCTTAAAAATAGATCAATATTATGTAAGCCTTGGGAAATGAGCTCATTCAAAGGTATGAGAACATAAAGATAATCAAAGGCCAATACCACCTCTCACAATGAAGTCTCCCTTTTTTCATACCCACTAATTGTGAGTGGGGAAAAATGGCACCAAATCGAGTAGATACATAATCCAACAGTGGTTTAGATTCCATCCAAGTGGAATATGTGAGGCCAATTGAAGAAATTCCCATAGATAACATTCTTGATCTTAAGAATAATGGAGAACACCTAGAGCTTCTTGTCATCAAATTTCTAAGACAAGAAACATCGATGTAAGACATCGATGACATTGATCTAATTAAAGCCCAATAACACCTCCACATTAATGTGAGTAAAAGAAAACTCACAACCAATGTTATATCCATTTTCATACGGGCCAACCAATAAATATATCAACAACAATAAATGAGGGAGATGAAACAAATAGCTAGCCTAATGAAGACTTTAGTAATAATGCAGCCAACATAATTAAATATCATCCAAGAGTTGACACACTTTTTCTTGAAAAGTACAAATCCACTGAAAGGGTGAGTGGTGCATGCAAGAATACTTGTGAAAGATTTGATATGCCCCAACACTATTTCTCAAGTGCATCTGCCGAAACTTGCAAATGTACTAAGTACTCAAAGACTCCATTTATAACTGTGAGCCCATAACAATAGAAATTGATATGGAACCGAGGATAGAGTGTATGGCTTGTCCTACACCAATGTAGAAACCAAAAAATGGAAAGCGAAGGGAAATAATTTGTTAGTCAAATCACAATCAAACATATCAATTAATGAAATGGGCCCATGGAATATCGAATTTCCTTCTCAAATTGCCTTCACCAAGCTAGTGAAGAACTACATGGGCCATCTCCAATAATGAATGCCTCTTCCATTGATTAAATGGTAGCCACATCATGCTTCTATGTGGCATGGTAAGGTGCAACACTCAATGCTTTGTGCCACTGCTATTAGGAAGAATGGTCTGAGTAGTCCATAGAAGTTGGAAAGATGACTTTTCTATTTCTGGAATGGAATCTGCTCCTACAATCATTGTTGTGATACCATCACCAAACTTTCAATCTTCCTCTGAAACTCAACTAATTGACTATGTCAATGAGATCTTCTTCTCTATGTTATAATTCACCAAGTCAACTAGATTTGTGGTGCCTTTCATCTGGAGAAGCCTCAAATCCCCAAGGAGAGAAAGGAGGTCACTGAATTTGGTAGCAATGAGGCTAGTAATGGGAATGTGGTTGATTTTGACAACCTAGGTAGCTCTACATAATAAGGATCCTCCAAACAAAGGATTATCCCATCCTCACAAGCTACCAAAATCTCTACAATCCATGATTTTGTCGCAAATAAAAATTTGTTTGTACATTGCTGATCTTCAACTAATAGTCACAGATCACCACAACAACACAAGATAAGTAATGAATATGGATGGGCCTACAATTGATCTTCCAAATATCACACATGATGGTCTTCTAGATCTTCGAAGAGAACTGCAAATGCTAACCATGATCCATATAGTTGTGCAAAGGGGTACAATGCTAGGAGAGTGCTAATGGGTTGTGGAGAGTGGGTTGCACCTTAGCATCAAGGCAATTTGGAGGAGCTCTGCAAATGGTTCATATGAATACCCAATGAACTCTTAGCTTGAAAACCTCATATTACTAGCTAATGAATATGGGTTTCCTAACTAAAAATCACTCATCAACACAAGATATTGTTTAAATAAGTGAGAAAACATAAGCAAATCTAGGTAAATAGAACACTAATAGAAAATCACAAGTTGCAAAAAAAATACAAATCTAAAAACACATTGATTTACTAAAGAGAGAAATTAGGGTTCTCAAGACTTTAAAAGTGAACTTTTAAGAAGAACTAGAAGGAGCTACAAGATATTTTTCCTCATACCATGTTAGCTAGGATAGGTCATCCTCTACCTATGATCTAGTCTACAAACATCTAAGAAAGAATAGAGAGATAATAAACACAAGAAATGTATTGAGATGAGCTGAATACAAAGGTACAAAGGCTCTGCTGAAATAGGCAAGAGCAGCTAGGAAGAATGGACAAGGTTGAGATGATTGTCTCAACTTAAAGGAAGTAGATTTCTGATAGAACTCAACAATATCCTTTAAGATGAGCTATAGTCCAAATAGTACTTAATAATATCCATCTACCTCATTAATGAGAGTACCTAAATAAACATAAGTAAAGAGTAAATTGGTAAAATACCATTTACTCCAACACCTCCCCTTAAGTGCAACTTAGGGAGTACAACAATGTAGTAGAGAATTTTTACAACAAAGTCATGTTACCTGTACCCATGTACAACTGCATTGCAATCTCTCATAACTAGAGAAAATGAGAAAAGCCAATGGGATTAAAATCCTCTCCAAAAGAGAGAACATGAAAGTTTGAGAAGCCTTAAAAAAGATACCTGAAATCATGAACATGAACATCACTGCAACACAGAGAATCTATAGACTATTGTCGGTGACTTATATTGTGCTATACCTGATCATCTCCTATGAAAAAAGATGGTGATAAGGAAGACACCAATCTGTATGAGTGCTCCAAATGGCACTTCTCAAACAATGATCAGATTGCAATAGTGACAATAGCATCTGTTGATCGCAAATATAGACAATACATGAATCTACCTAAGTGACCTTCACTACACAACCTATTAGGGATTTTTCTTGTAGGATAAAACTTGGCAAAGGTATGGGCTTGATTCTTAGTTTAAGGGGACTCCAAGTTTGCAGAAAAGCCTAATTGATGAGGATTGGATAAGATCCTCCTTCTGCTTTGAGCTCCATAGGACTCAGGTGGGTATTGCCTATGATGAAGTTACTATATCTCAAGTAAGCTTTTAATAGTGGATTATGTTCTTCACTACTATGCTATGTCTAAAGTTAACTTAATAAAACACTATCACTATGTAGACAACCCAAAATATCCTAATACAGAGTACCACAATGGAAACTATAAATGTTACAACATAAAACAATGGTATAAGGATATTCATCCTTCTTCCTTTTCTGAGCTAAACTCAAGGAGGGTTAACCTCTGATTCTTTCTTTAAGGAATCACTAAATGTGAGCTTATACCACTTAGATATAGCTCTAGCAGAACATCATAAAAATTTTAAAGATAAAGTGCTGTTAATAAGATGAAATTTTGATTTTTCTAAGGATTGAAAACATAATACTTAAGAGAAAACACACTCAAAACTAGTGCCTAAATCCAAAGGGCAAAAGAGTCCTAAATGCAAATCCACAAGCTTCTCTAAGAAAATATAAAAGTATGCCTTACATACAATCTACAATTTGAATAAGATGCCTTACAAACTATCTGTCAACCCACTATTATTATTATCAATATCCCTACAAATATATTTACTCTCTAAAATTGATGACAAAGATTTTAATCCTCTCCTTGAGAGAAACTTATGATCAATTACAGTAGTTGCCTAACAACCAATATATTTTAGATGCCTTACATATAAAACATACAAGAGTAAAAAATAAAAAAAAGAGACAATAACAATAGGAGATAGAAAATACAGTATATTTATATTATAGAAGACTTGCAATTTACATAAGAAAACTCATGCTCAAAAATTCAGACACAAAATTCAGAAGTCTGTTATGTAGCAACTATAATTGTTTTTCTATTATCTTCCATCCAACCTTCTCAAAAATGAGGTTACAACTCTATTTGTATCTTGTCTTTAACCATCTTGGAATTCCCTCATTAATAGGAATGCAACAAGCTTTGAATGGTTGAAAACCCTAGCCCTAAGAGCATAAGAGAGAAAACATAAAAAACAAAATACAACAAGCCATTAAGCGGTGTAAAGAAAAAACTTTCTTGGACTGTTTTGCATCCTGGATCACTTGGTAAATGACACCTTTGTCTGCAAGTATTCATGATAGCTTCTTGAGTTTTAATGAGATATGGTGACCGCCATCTGACTAATTTACACCATTCTTAAATGATATGTTATCATCCTTGTGCTCTAAGATCAGGTGTCGGGTCCTCTAGATGTCTTCTCTACTCATCATCCAATTTATCGAAGTCAACTACAAAAGATTTCACCTTCTTAGGCTTTGTGAGCTCATCCCATGTAGCAACCTCTTCCTCTGTCGGCCATTTATAGTTCTAAGTGTGTTGTAGTTGTGCCTTCTGTCACTCCCACCTAGCATCTGTTAGGGCTTTGACATCTGCAACAAATTTAATCAACTCCATTTCTGCTTTTATGGCTTCATCCAGGGTCTTGTTGAACCTTTCCATGTCTACTTCATTATTCTCACCTAAAAATGCCTCTTTCCTAGGCAGGATAAGATCAAAATTTGATCTCCATTGATCAAGGCTCTTAATGGCACCTTCTGCATCTTTAATGGGAGGTATAAACTTATTTGAATCTGAATTGAGTAGAGCTATCTTAGCCTCTATCTGATTTGCTTTGCCTTTAAAAAGTGGCAATACAACTTTAACTCTATTAATCTCCTCTCCCACTTGCAGGACTGTCTCCAGTATATCATTCCTAAAGGATTGAACCACTGCTAATCTCTCAAAAAGTGGCGATCTGACAGACCAAGTTGCATAATATCCACTCAAAATTTGTACATAATTATCATCTTTTACTTGTAACTCTGGCAACTTGCTATCAACATTAAAAATAAGATCAGATTTATCCTTAATAATATTAATTCTATGTTGCAAAATTTTTAATAAGGCCTATAAGATAGCCTCATTCTTCTCTGCATTTATCTTTTCTAATTCTACAACAACTTCTTCTCCTATCATCACTTGTGCTTCATCTTTTGCGGGTTGCTCAAGAGGTGCCAGGATTTCTATAGGAGTATTTATAACTTGGAGCTCTAAGTCTGCCAGAGACTTTTCTAATGCCTTCTCCCTTATTATCTGAAGGTCTCTGTCCTTCAACAATGCACTATAATCCTCTAAAAGGGAGCCATACCTTTTTGAAAGTTGCCTTGTTTTATCTTCATTTAATTTGGCAAATTGGGTTAACACTTGAGAAATTTCAAGGTCCCCTATGTTGTGAATAGACCACATAATTTTATCTCCCTCCATCTGCTCTTTTACATTCAAAATTGAAGGTTTCTTGTCTTTGGAATAAAGACTCCACAAGGCCAAAGCCTGATTTCTTGGGCTATAACCAAAGCCTCTAATTATATCCCCTACTTGGGTTTCAGAAGACAAAGATATGTCTTCCTGCCTTTTGATCCAATCAATCATGAAGTCTGAATATAAGTTCCACTCAGGCACAAGTAGCATATTTCTTTTCTTCACCAATTGTCTGGCCTCATCTGGGGTGAGATTTTCATCTTTAGGGTCATCCTCTCTTAGCTTTTGTACTGCCTCTTTTGGCACTTGGCCCTCTTCAGTTATTTGCACACTAGATGCAACTTGTTGTTGTTTGTGCCAAATAAAGAAGCTCTTGAATTCTTCTGATTCTATGAAACTATCATCCTTCAAGAAGGCATCTTGTTCAATTATCCTCTCATCTTGGCATAGAGCCAAGGGCAACTCAACATCCTCAGTCTCAAGCTTCTATTTTCTTTTTTCTTGTCTTATCCTCTTCCTTAACTGGTGATGATGGACACCAGTCCCAGGGAAAAGGGATCCTACTCTATCAGTTTTCTTCACCTGGGAAGACTCACCAACCAACAACCTTTGCTTCTTTGGAGGTGGTTCATTGGTATCTTGAGAACTATGAAGTTCTGCAAGATCAACATTATTTTGTTTATCCTAGTGCCTCTCTGCCATTATTGACTCTAAGGGGGGAACACTCTATAGAGAAAAACCACCATCACTATCCTCATCACACTCAAAATTAGCATATACCTTCTTTTTCTTTTCAATTTCATCAATTTGATCCTCAAATGTTCTCATCAAAGTATTAAACTGAGACATCATTTGTTCAAGCCTTTGAAGATAAGGCAATTTAGGGAAGAAACCATTGAATGCCAGTCCCTTTTTTCTCAACTTACTCTCCGTTGCATATAATTCATTTATTTGGGAGGTTCTCCTTCCAGCTTCATCCTCCTCAATTATATTTATTATCACATCTTCCTCAGGGAACTCCTCATGTTTTTTTATTGAAGGGAATAGTGGGCATGTAGTACTTCCTTACAGCAGCCATAAATCCCTCTGTATCTACATACCCATGGGAAGCATCATGCATTCTGAACTGTCCCAAGCATTCATCAACTTTTCTTAAGGCATTCTTGCCTATTGTAATACTATGCACTCTAAAGTGCCTTGGAGTAATAGTCCCCTTCCTGTGTGAAGCCAAATGCTCCCTATCAGTAAACATCAGTTGCCAAATAAATTCTAGAAATGCCACCCTTGGTGGAACAAAGAATGGTAATATGTGAGGGGGCTTGGGGCATCCATACACTCTAATTAAAGTTTATGTCTCAAGATAGTATATATCACCCCAATTATGGCCCTTATCCCATTTATCAAAAAACTATTTGGGCCTCATGAGTTGCAACACCTTGGTAGACAACCTTGACACCTCAATGCCCATATAGAGGAGGGTAGGCCAAACTATCCAATTCTCAAACATACAGAAATCACTCCTTGAAGTAGAAGGTCTCCAAGCCCTTATCCCAAATTGCACTGGATTCTACTGCCCTCTAAACATCATTTGTGGTTCCAGGTGATCCATGTTCATAATGTTGTAGTTGAAATATAAAATCAAATGCATTAATAGAGAATAATGCATGAATCAAGGTGCAAGACTGGATGGAAAAGCTTTCAAAGCCTGCAAACCCTCATGCATTTTGTTGATCACAAACCCTATGTAATCATAGTCCTTCATCACATGAAGGGTCTGGGAATCTAGCACTATCATCAAAAATTCTGGAGTGATTCTTTCTCCACCATCAATTCCTAACACTTGACATAATCTGTATGCAATGTACTTTATGTAAAATTTTAAATCTTTGAAATAATATGGATTAGACCCAGCTATAGGTGCAATGTATTTCCTACTCTCTTGAGGAATATGAGTTTGAACCTCCCTTGTAACCATAATAGTTTCTCTAGTATGTCTATTGGCCAAGGCCTGTAAATTGATTTTGGTGGCCATAGGGACCTCAATACTGAAAGCCTCATGAATGAACTTCTTTCAAGGGTAACTAGAGGGGACCCATCTTCTTTCCTAATTGTTCGGGATAAAGGATCATAGTTGTGAGCTAAAACAATCAGGAGATCTATGTCTAAAAAGACTTTTGGAACTATCAATTTTGCCAACCCTGAAGTCCAAGGGTTTGAAATAGGGACTGGACTCTCAAATTTTTTTATAAAAATACTTGAAAAGGCACATTCCAGTGACTTCTGGCGTCCTAGCATCTCTACACTGAGCCAATTCATGAACAAAACATTCATCACTAACCTGTTTGTTTTGTGATGAACCTGACAACAAGGTGAGGAATTCATCTGAGAAGCTCTCCTTAGCCTTCTCCTTAGGGCCCTTGTTGGTTGAAGGTTCACCTCCCTCCTATTTTCTGATCTTGTCTGCAATTTCAAACTCTCTACAAATTCTTGATGCACTAAAACTTCGGAATTGCTCTGAAAGACCTTAAAAATTTTCTTTCTTGGGCTCTGCAAATGCTTGGTAATTTGAAAGAATGACAACCAACTATATATATTTCGAAGAATTGAATGCAAAAATCCATAAGAAATTAGAAAGCTATACCCATGTCAACTCCACCATTATTTGGCACGCTCAGGAGTTCGATTCACCAGCCATTCTCAAGAAAATGACAGGTAATCAAATTTAACTTTTTGGCGATCTAGTGACTACAACACTCCTCATAATCATTGAAGAATTTGGTTCCATTTGAATAGTTATAGAGATCTGGTGACTAAGGAAAATCTTAGTTATATAATAGCTTTGACTTTATCTGGAGACCTGGCAACTAAGGGAGAAAATCTTAGTCACTGAAAGAATTAAAACCTTTGAAATCAGCTAGAGATTAAGTGACCTTTTGATTTTTGATTTTCCATAATCTGGAGATTTGGCGACTATAGTCACCTCCTAGTCGCTGCAAAATATTTCTTCTATTGAATTCATCCCGAGATCTGGCGATAAAGCATCATCACGAGATCTGGCGATAATAATGTATCTCTTAATCACTGAAGCCCATTGACTTTTCAAACTTCTTCTTGAGACCTTCCGACTAAACTTTTTGGAGATTCAGCGACTGTAGATATGATAACTTTAATTTATCTCTTTTAGAGATCTGGTGAGTATAGAGAAGCTCGCCCTTTCTATCTATATTTTCCCATATTCCTTCAACCAATCTTTGAGGGACACGTCACAAAATATAGCAAATGAGAAGTCACATTTTCTTCAATCTTCCAACTCTGGTCAACACTTTAACTTTAGTCTCTCAAGCAATAAAGTGATTGAAGACACTCTCACAATCGCTGAACAGCTTCCTTAACTAGAGTTAATCCTTGAGATCGAGCGACAAGGCAATTCTCTAGGTCACAAGATCATTTTTTAACCCATGGTTCAATCTTGAGATTACACGACCACCGCTTGATCACAGCAAAATCAACAGCCGAGTACAACTATTAGAAAACCCTTTACTTAACTCAACTTTGTCCAATGAACATGCGACTGCAGACATCTCCATGTTGCTAAGTATATTTCTTAACTATGGTTAAAATTGGAGATTGCACGATCACCTTTATTCTCTAAGTCGCTGGAAAAATCACCTAACCTTAGTCAAGTCATGAGAATAATCATCAACCGTTGATCAAAACTTGATCCAATGATCCTCATTAAGTCACTGTAGCCTTTTCATCTTGACCACTTTATTTGGAGATCCGAAGATAACCGCATCGCTAGATCATAGACCACCAAAGAGATAACCGCTATGATAAAGAGAATGCACGACCAAAGAGATTGCCAAGTCGCAGGATGAGAGAGATAACCGTCGGCAAATGCTAAGACTTGGCGACCAAAATCACAAACCACTACCTCACACTTGGAGATTTAGCGACTAAATGCAGGTCTCGATACTGCTGAATTTTTTTATCAATTGCTTACCTCCTTTAGAGATCACCCAACTGAAGGTACTTTGATCTAGAGATCCAGAGACTATAGTTACCCTGCAAATATTTACCATGGTATTCATTAGATCCAGAGATCTGGTGACTAAAGGGATTCGCTAGGTCATTTAAGAACAAAGAATATTCTTCTTCCTAAGGAGATCATGCGACAAGAGGTTTTGGGTATTTGCTAATGGAAAAGGAATATACCAAATGAATTGGGAGATCACGCGACTAACTAGGAAACCAAAGCACACATGTTTTTTAAAAGACCCTTTAAGTTATTGAAAAAGGTAACGGCCAAATAGACTTTGAGCAAGAATTTTAGAGTTTCTTGGAATTTTCTATGGCAATAAGATTTGAAACCTAGGGTTTTTCACCTATAAGTGAACTTGGAGCTCCTGAGGCTAGGATAAACTGGGGACTTGAACAACAAAAACCAGGGACAGAGATCAAAACCTCAAAAATTTGAGAAACAAAACACAAAAACTGGAAAGACAACCAACAGTGGCTCTATCCGAGGATGTTTAAATGATAGTTTAAGCAAGAACCACAAATCTCTGGGAAAGCAGACCAAAAAATACTTAACCTAAAACAGGAAGAAGAAAACACAACCGAAAAGAAAAAAGGCTATACAAATTTACAAGAAACTTACAAGTGCATAAAGATCAGAACCTCAGTTGAAAAAGGGCTTTAGGAACTGCCCATGCACATGCAACTCAAAGACCTCTCCATCCATATTCTTAATTAGGTAAGAATCCTTTCCAAAACCTCCATGAAGTAGGTAGGGACCAAGCCATAATGACTTAAATTTCTTATGCTTTCCCTTATCCTCTGCTCTCACATTCCATTGAAGTACTAGGTCATCTATTTTAAATTTCTTGGTAGTTGCTCTTTTTTCAAAAAGGTACTTCATTTTTTACTGCAACTTGATATTACTCTTTTGACTTTCCCTTCTCATTTCATCTAATTCCGTTAGTTGCATGATTATGTCCTGCACTGGCTTTGATACATCCAGTTCCTCATCCTAAATGAACTTATAAATAGGAAGTAGATTGTTTATGGGTAATCTTGACTGTAAACCATACACAAGTTCAAATGGAGACTTCCCAGTGGCTTTCTTTACTGTAATCCTATCTTCCCATAAGGCAAGCTTCAACTTTGAATGCCAAGCTCTCTTATTTTTCTCAAGTGTTTTCTTTAGGATTGTCAAAATGCTTTTGTTACTGGATTCAGCTTGTCCATTAGCTTGGGGGTGATAGGGAGATGAATAAGATGTAATGATTCCATTGTCCTTACAAAAATCCTTGAATTCATCTGACCTAAAATACATTGCATTGTCAGTGATCAACTTCATGGGGACACCAAATCTGGTCAAAATATTGTCTAGTAAGAAATCAATCACTATTTTACTTGTTGCCTTTTTTGTGGGAATAGCTTCTAACCACTTTGTGAAATAGTTTGTAGCAACAAGGATCCAACTGTGTCCACCACTAGATTTCTCAGCAAACTCACCTATGAAATCCATCCCCCACATAGCAAAAGGTGCTTCTGCAGTTATTGGATTTAACAATAATGCTCCTGAGTACCTTAATTTGGAGGCAAACTTCTGACAGGCCTCACATTTCTTAACAAATTGGAAAGAATCCTTAAACAACGTAGGCCAAAAATAGCCAGCTCTTAAAATCTTGTGAGCATTAGTTTTTGCTGACTAGTGGCCCCCATAAACACCAGCATGTATTTCATTCAAGATTTTTTCTGCTTGATAATTGTTAAGGCAAAATAGCAAAGTTTCATCTCTATTTTTCCAATACAAGTCCCCTTGTATCAATGTGTATCTCTGAGCTTGCAACTTTAAGGATCTCTTTTGATTGTCAGTCATATTCTCAGTACATTTGGCATTCTTAATGAAATAGACTATATCAGCATAATATGACTGCATCTCAATACTTGTTACAGTCATGTCTGATGTTCCTTCATTTTTAACATGGACCAAATCCATATTCTCCTTAGTCATTAATTTTTCCAAGCCTAGTCCTCTTACTAACTTGGTGATATGGATTTCCAAATTGAATTCTTGAATCCTGGTGATCCATTTGCATCTTTTACCAGTGACTTCTGACTGTGTAAGGACATCCTTCACTTCTACATGTGGAACATATGCAATGACCCTAGCACACACCAGATAAGGTCTGAAAGATTTTATAGCTTTCACTAATGCATATGCCTGCTTTTCCATCATTTCATAATTTAATTCAGCAACCTGCAAGGATTTACTGAAAAATGCAATCGGATGCTCAAAGTTTTCTTCATCTTTTTGTAACAGTACAACAACAATAGTGTGAAATGATGCAAAGGAGAAAAGTGAAAAAGGCTTACTGTAATCAGGAGATTTCAGTACAGGTACTTCTTGAACAACTTCTTTAATTTTGTCAAAGGCACTTTGAGTCTCAACAATCCATTGGAACTTAACATCCTTTTTGAGTAACTTAACTATTGGTTTAACAATTTCGGCAAAGTTGGCAATGAACCTCCTAAAAAAATTGATTTTTCCCAAAAAGGATTATACACCTTCGAGATTTTTGGGAGCAGAGACCTTCTTAATTGCTTCCACTCTCTCTGGATCAATTCTTATTCCTTCTTTTGATACAATGTGTCCCAACAATTTTCCTTCTCTGACTGCAAAATTACACTTTTTTGGATTCAAGGAGACACCATATTCTAGAGCTTTGTTAAAAATCTTTGAACAATGATCCTCAACCCTTCTAGAATAGGCAGTCATGTCATCCTGGTACACAACCATAAAAAAATCAATATACTCTTTGAAAGAAACATCTATGGCCCTTTGAAAAGTTTCTCTAGCATTCCTAAGGCCAAATGGCATTCTGACATACACATAGGTTCCCCAAGGTGTTGTGAATGCTGTTTTGAACTGCTCATATTCTTTCACCAACACTTGGTTATACCCAGAGAAACTATCCATCATAGACAATAATTCACATCCAGTGACCTTATGCAACATAGCTTCCATATTGGGCAGAGAATAATTATCTTTTAATGATGCAACATTTAGGTTTCTAAAGTCCACACACAACCTAATATCATAATTTTTCTTTTTGATTGGGACTAAGTTAGATACCCAACTTGAGTGCCTTATAGGCTAAATTATTCCTGCATCACTTAATTTGACTAGTTCTTACTGCATTTTAGGAGCCAACAATGGATTAATAAGTCTCTATTTCTTTTTGAAAGGTTTAACATCCTGCTTCAATGGGATCTCATGTTGGAATAAGTCCTCTCTATAAGCTTTCAGATCATCATATGACCATGCAAACACATGCTTATGTTTTCTTAATAGTTTGATTAGAATATTTCTTATTTGAGGATCTAACCCCTTCCCAATGTAAACCATCTGAGGTGCATTATGTGATCCCAAGTTTACTTCTTCCAGATCTTCTACTTTAGCATTACTAGTTTTTGACATATGATCATCCTGACTACTATATAATGCTTTCAAATCAGTTAAACACCTAGGAATATGATTTTTATTCAGCTAGATTACTTCATTTCCCATAACCATATCCTTACCATCAATTTCCTCAACTAAAGAGTTGTAGTCTATAGGTTGATCTTCATATATGTCAAGGCAATGAATAAATTTCAAAATGTCAAGGTCATCTTCAAAGACCTGCCAATTATAGATATTATCTGGAACAACAGGCCTACTTTTTATTTCAACTATTGATATTCCAAACAAGGTTACATCATCTCCTTTTAAGGAAACATTAGCTAAGAAGTCAACCATCATGTTTTTAGACCTTTCCACCCAACAGATGTTGAAAGCATCAAACAATTCAATCTGATCCCAAACAACATGCTTATATAATTTCAATTTATCTTTTTTGATAGCAGACTTGGATCTAACTTGCGCCACCACAAGTTCAGAATCACCAAAAAATTTTAAACCCTTTATCCCATGTTTTGTGGCAATGTTCAACCCCAAAGATAATGCTTCATACTTAGCAGTGTTATTTGTGCATTGAAAACTCAATAGGAAAGAGTACTTGAAAGTGGTACTTGATGGAGATATGAATAAAACTCCAGCTTCTGAGCCTTCCTTAGAACAAGCCCCATCAAAATACATTTTCCACAGTCCATTTTGCTGCTCCTTCAGTTCTTGAGTCAGTGGATCTATATCTTCTTCTTGTGGAACAAATTTTTCCACCCTACAATTTTCCATATCGACATCCACACAATAATTTAGATCATCAACGTCAGTTAGTTCAATCATATGTGGGGTTCTGCTTTCTCTGGACACTTTTACATTGCTTCCATCAATGTTAAAAGTTGCAAAGGATAAATCACTCTGGATACTACCTCCCATTGAGGCACTCCACTTTCTTCTTAATAGTAGTCCATAATGGGGTGGGATATCAACCACCAAAACACTCATAGTTAACAACTGTCTGGGAAAGCTGCTAACCTGTAAGGTAGTGCTTTTATAGTACCAACAACTAGGACTTCCCTTGAATCCATGGCTTGAGACCTCCCATGAGGTCTGTCAACATTTAAACCTAAAGACCTCATTATTTCTGAAGGCATAACAATATTGGAAGCCCCTGAATCAATCATGCAATTTTTTAACAACTTTCCATTTACTATTAGAGAGAGAAAGAAGGGGTCAACTGTCCCTGACATGGTATTAATAACATTAGTATCCAGATAGATTTGAGGGATCTCATAAATAATTTCCCCACATTGATTTTCATTTGAATCACTTGCTGGGGTAATCAGTTTACCAATCCTAGAAAGATTTTGGGTGTCAGAAGGAGTAACTCCATTCACCCAACTCAAAACTTTGTCTTTATGTTCCTCTATTCTCATCATTTTTAACAAGGGAACCTTAACATTAATTTGTGATAATAGCTTCCCATGTCAACTGGGATATACTTGGGATCCACTATATCTTGTTTAATGATAGTAACTTCCTTGTTTTCCTCATGTTCTGTAAGACCAGGATAATCCTTGTTTTGGGTTTTGACCTCCTTTTGGGCAGAAATGACAGTTTCCTGAAGAGGTTTAGCCTTTACTCTATAAGTCATATTAGGAGTAGAAAATGTGACATTTTTCTCAATCTTAGTTTAGCTAGCAACATCTGCAGGCTTATGTTTATCTTGAACTCGTTTCACATCCCTATCTGACTTCTTGATGAAGATACCAGATGGCTTTTGACTTGAATCACCCACTACCCTATTTCTTAGATTATAGTTACTCTTGGCTTGGGTGACCATATCAGTTGTGATTTGTGCAATTTCTTCATCAGAAGGTCTTCTTAACACCACTGATTCATCATTTCTTAAGGTGTTACACTGAACTCTATCCAACTGACTATCTTCCTCATTAGAAAAAACTTGCTGATGGTAAACCTCACTTCTAACTTGGGAACTGGCAACATCTTGGCCTTCATCTTCTTCAGTGGAATCCACTTCATCATACATACATGAAGTAGTCATATCACATCCTTGATCATCATAAGATTCCTCATCATTTCTTTCTTGTTCTTCATTTGCAGAGACACTCTAAGAAATCACACAGTAATAAGGGTCATGAGGGGATTGACAAGCAATGCACCATGGGACATCATTGTTCATGTTTACTGAATTCTTGTGTAATGGGTCAGGGGTTTTATCATTAGGCCTTTCCCTTTTTTCATGAAGCACTGGTTTTCCATCCTTCCACTGAGTGTTATAGGGATAGTTCTGCATTCTTGGTAACTTGTTAAAGTTATTGAAAGATGGCCTATCATTTCCTTGCACTCTATTGTTTCTTGCTTCACCAGGCTTCAGATCTTTTATAGCTTTTAAGATTTGCTTCAAGCTATCATCATCTTTTGGTTTTGTGTCAGATTTCCCTTCTTCTTTTCTATTTGGAACTAGAGGTTTATAATCATCCCTCCTTCCCAATTTTCTTGATATTCTTCTATTGCTTTCAATGTTAATAGCTAATTTGTAAGCCTCTACAAGGTTCCTAGGGTTTTTGTCTCTCAAAAGATACCTCATTTTTGAATCAAAAGCATTTAGGTAAGTAACCAAACATATCTTATCATCCAATCTGATGACTTGCAACAATTTATGCATGGCCTTTTGAAATCTAACATTAAACTCAACAACACCTTCATTCTAATTTTTCTTGATGTTATTGAACTCATTGAGCATGAAACATTCATTAGTTTTGTCTCCATATTGTTCTTTGAAACAGTGCCTAAACTGTTCCCATGAACCAATACTAGCATGAGGTAAATTTCTAAACCAATCTTTGGCGTCTTCAGTCAAAGATTGAACAAAAAGCTTCATAATTACATCATCTGGCTCAATGTTATAGTAATCTATTACATCAATGAAACTCTTCAAGTGTTCCTCATAGGTAACTGCATTGCTTCCAGTGAATTTTGGAAGTTTCTTCCTAATCTCATTAGGGATAGAATTAGGATACCTAGGGATCCCAATAAAAACCAACTGTTTGTGTCTTTCATGGATGGATCCTATTTGAGATGGGCCTGCACCTAGAGATGTGGATGTTTGGATATTTGAACTAGTAGAAGTCTTGGGTATACCTATAGTTCTGGCAGTATTTGAAACATTTTCACCTTGTCCTAAGGAGGTGGATACCATGTTGGAAGGTCCTGAAGATTGTCTAAGGAACTCAATCTTTCTTTTAATCTCTACTACAATAGCTTCAATCTCTGCCTTTTCCAATTCTTTAGCCAACAATTCTTGTTCTCTCTTGGCTTTTTCTAGGTCAGCATCTAATCTTGCTACTTGATCTAGAGATTTCTTGGAAAAATTTGGTTCATTAATTGAAATCCCTACAACCTTTTGTTTACCTTTGTCCCTAGGATTCCTTATTTCATGAGTTTCTTGGACAACATGTTGTTCTTCTGTTGGTTCCGTTATAGGAATATAATTTATGGCTTCAAAGTCTAACAATTGCTTCTTCAATTGTTCTGCTCTTATCATAGCATTTCTAATATTTTCCTCTTTCTCTTTCTCTCTTCTCTGCCTTATTGAAATTTTCTCCCGGATTTTCCTCTCTAGTTCAAACACTTCTTCAAAAATTTCTTCAAAATCTGGGAGGGTTGTTTCTGATGAGGGATTTTGGTCATGAGCTTCCTCCTGGTGATCACTAAGCACTTGGTGGCCTTGTAAAGATGTATTAAGGGGAAAAAGAGGAGTGAAGCCTTATCTATTTCTACTTTGGCTCCTAGATCTTCTGTTATTTCTAGGGATTCCTCTTCTATGAGGCTGTACTCCCCTTCCATCTTTCTCAAAGAGTGAATAGTAATCCTCATATTGATTTAAGCCCAAATCAATGACTTCCTCATATTCTAATGTATTCCCTTCTTGGTTTGTTTTAATAGGATCTTCTATCCTTACATTTCCTTTTTGTTTCCATGTGAAATACATGTCATTATTATTTCTCTCCTTCCTCATTTGACCTCGTCTTGAGGCAGAAGGAAGTTCTCCTAAATTTTCTTCTGGATGTTCCTTTCTCCAAGATCTTATGTTTTTATGAGTCATTATGAGACAAGGAAACCTCTATTGGAACACTGGCAAAGAGATTTTGTGAAGAGTTGCCACCCAATTGATTTTGGGGATTTGGAGAAACTATTCTACTATTCTCAGGGAGAAAATATTAGCAAGCTCTGAAAGGAAAGATTTTGAAAGATGAAAGGACAACTCTGATTTTCAATGGTGACTATCTAGTATGAAACGAGTAGGCCAAGAGTCAAACTCAACTTGAAACCCACATCACTATTAACTTTGTAGAAGACTTTAACTAATCCCTAGCAAAGTCGCCAATTTTTTAGGGATTTTTCTTGTAGGATCAAACTTGGCAAATGTATGGGCTTGATTCTTAGTTTAAGGGGACTCCAAGTTTTCAAGAAAGCCTAATTGATGGGGATTGGATAAGCTCCTCCTTATGCTTTGAGCTCCACAGGACTCAGGCGGGTATTGCCTATGATGAAGTTACTATATCTCAAGTAAGCTTTTAATAGTGGATTATGTTCTTCACTGCTATGTTGTGTCTTAAGTTAACTTAATAAAACACTATCACTTTGTAGACAACCCAATTATCCTAATACAGAGTACCACAATGGAAACTATAAATGTTACAACATAAAATAGTGGTATAAGGATATTCATCCTTCTTCCTTTTCTGAGCTAAACTCAAGGAGGGTTAACCTCTGATTCTTTCTTTAAAGAATCACTAAATGTGAACTTATACCACTTGGATATAGCTCTAGTAGAACATCAATAAAAATTTTAAAGATAAAGTGCTGGTAAAAAGATGAAATTCTGATTTTTCTAAGGATTGAAAAGATAATACTTTTGAGAAAACACACTCAAAACCAGTGCCTAAATCCAAAGGGCAAAAGAGTCCTAAATGCAAATCCACAAGCTTCTCTAAGAAAATATAAAAGTATGCCTTACATAGAATCTGCAATTTGAATAAGATGCCTTACAAACTATCTGTCAACCCACTATTATTATTATCAATATTCCTACAGATATATTTACTCTCTAAAATTGATGACAAAGATTTTAATCCTCTCCTTGAGAGAAACTTATGATCAATTACAAAAGTTGCCTAACAACTAGTATATTTTAGATGCCTTACATATAAAACATACAAGAGTAAACATAAAAACAAAGAGACAATAACAATAGGAGATATAAATTTCAGTATATTTATATATTAGAAGACTTGAAATTTACATAAGAAAACTCATGCTCAGAAATTCAAACACAAAATTCAGAAGTCTATTCTGTAGCAATTGTAATTGTTTTTCTATTATCTTCCATCCAGCCTCCTCAAAAATGAGGTTACAACTCTATTTATATCTTGTCTTTAACCATCTTGGAATTCCCTCATTAATAGGAATGCAACAAGCTTCAGATGGTTGAAAACCCTAACCCTAAAAGCATAAGAGAGAAAGCATAAAAAACAAAATACAACAAGGCCTTAAGTGGTGGAAAGACAAAACTTTCTTTGACTGTTCTGCATCTTGGATCGTGTGGTAATTGACACCTTTGTCTGCAAGTATTCATGCTAGCATCTTGAGTTTTAATGAGATATGGTGATCGCCATCCGGCTAATTTAAACCATTCTTAAATGATAGGTTATCATCCCTGTGCTCTAAGATCATGTGTCAGGTCCTCCAGGTGTCTTCTCTACTCATAATCCAAGATATCGAAGTCAACTATAGAAGATTTGATCTTCTTGGGCTTTGTGAGCTCATCCCATGCAGCAACCTCTTCTTCATTCGGCCATTTATAGTTCTGAGTGTGTTGTAGTTGTGCCTTCTTTCGCTCCCACCTAGCATCTGTTAGGGATTTGACATCTGCAACAAATTTAATCAACTCCATTTCTGCTTTTATGGCTTCATCCAGGGTCTTGTTGAACCTTTCCATGTCTACTTCATTATTCTCACCTAAAATTGCCTCTTTCCTAGGCAGGATAAGATCAAAATCTGATCTCCATTGATCAAGGCTCTTAATGGCACCTTCTGCATCTTTAATGGGAGGTATAAACTTATTTGAATCTGAATTGAGTAGAGCTATCTTAGCCTCTATCTTATTTGCTTTGCCTTTAAAAAGTGGCAATACAGCTTTAACTCTATTAATCTCCTCTCCCACTTGCAGGACTATCTCCGGTATATCATTCCTCAAGGAATGAACCACTACCAATCTCTCAAAAAGTGGTGATTTGACAAACCAAGCTACATAATATCCACTCAAAATTTGTACATAATTATCAACTTCTACTTGTAACTCTGGCAACTTGATATAAGCATTAAAAATAAGATCAGATTTATCCTTAATAATATTAATTCTATGCTGCAAAATTTTTAATAAGGCTTGTAAGAAAGCCTCATTCTTCTCTGCTTTTATCTTTTCTAATTCTACAACAACTTCTTCTTTTGTCATCACCTGTGCTTCATCTTTTGCTGGTTGCTCAGGAGGTGTAGGGGTTTCTATAGGAGTATTTATAACTTGGAGCTCTAAGTCTGCCAGAGACTTTTCTAATGCCTTCTCCCTTATTATCTGGAGGTCTCTGTCCTTCAGCAATGCACTATAATCCTCTAAAAGGGAGCCATACCTTTCTGAAAGTTGGGTTTTATCTTTATTTAATTTGGCAAATTGGGTTAACACTTGAGAAATTTCAAGGTCTCCTGTGTTGTGGATAGACCACACAATTTTATCTCCCTCCATCTGCTCTTTTACATTCAAAATTGAAGGTTTCTTGTCTTTGGGATAAAGACTCCACAAGGCCAAAGCCTGATTTCTTGGGCTATAACCAAAGCCTCTAATGATATCCCCTACTTGGGCTTCAGAAGACAAATATATGTCTTCCTGCCTTTTGATTTGATCAATGATGAAGTCTAAATATAAGTTCCACCTAGGCACAAGTAGCATATTGCTTTTCTTCACTAATTGTCTGGCCTCATCTAGGGTTAAATTTTCAGCTTCAGGGTCATACTCTCTTAGCTATTGTATTGCCTCTTCTGGCACTTGGCCCTCTTCAGTTATTTGCACACTAGATGCAACTTGTTGTTGTTTGAGCCAAATCAAGAAGCTCTTGAATTCTTTTGATTCTATGAAACTATCATCCTTCAAGAAGGCATCTTGTTCAATTATCCTCTCATCTTGGCATAGAGCCAAGGGCAACTCAACATCCTCAGTCTCAAGCTTCTGTTTTCTTTTTTCTTCTCTGATCCTCTTCCTTAACTGGTGATGATGGACACCAGTCCCAGGGAAAAGGGATCCTACTCTATTAGTTTTCTTCACCTGGGAAGACTCACCAACCAACAACCTTTTCTTCTTTGGAGGTGGTTCATTGGTATCTTGAGAACTATGAAGTTCTGCAAGATCAACAATATTTTTTTTATCTTGGTGCCTCTCTGCCATTATTGACTCTAAGGGAGGAACACTGTGCACAGAAAAACCACCATCACTATCCTCATCACACTCAGAATTAGAATATACCTTCTTTTTCTTTTCTATTTCACAAATATGATCTTCAAATGTTCTCATCAAAGTATTAAACTGAGACATCATTTGTTCAAGCCTTTGAAGATAAGGCAATTTAGGGAAAAAAGCATTGAATGCTAGTCCCTTTTTTCTCAACTTCCTCTTCATTGCATATAATTCATTTATCTAGGAGGTTCTTGTTGTAGCTTCATCCTCCTCAATTATATTTATTATCACATCTTCCTCGGGGAACTCCTCATGTTTTTTATTGAAGGGAATAGTGGGCATGTAGTACTTCCTTACAGCAGCCATAAATCCCTCTGTATCTACATACCTATGGGAAGCAGCATGCATTATGAACTATCCCAAGCATTCATCAACTTTTCTTAAGGCATTCTTGCCTATTGTAATACTATGCACTCTAAAGTGCCTTGGAGTAATAGTCCCCTTCCTGTGTGAAGCCAAATGCTCCCTATCAGTAAACATCATTTGCCAAATAAATTCTAGAAATGCCACCCTTGGTGGAACAAAGAATGGTAATATGTGAGGGGGCTTGGGGCATCCATACACTCTAATTAAAGTTTATGTCTCAAGATAGTATATATCACCCCAATTATGGCCCTTATCCCATTTATCAAAAAACTGTTTAGGCCTCACCAGCTGCAACACCTTGGTAGACAACCTTGAAACCTCAATGCCCATACAGAGGAGGATAGGACAAACTATCCAATTCTCAAACATACATAAATCACTCCTTGAAGTAGAAGGGCTCCAAGCCCTTATCCCGAAATGCACTGGATTCTGCTGCCCTCTAAACATCATTTGTGGTTCCAGGCGATCCATGTTCATAATGTTGTAGTTGAAATATAAAATCAAATGCATTAATAGAGAATAATGCATGAATTGGGGTGCAAGACCGGATGGAAAAGCTTTCAAAGCCTGCAAACCCTCATTCAATTTGTTGATCACAAACCTTATGTAATCATAGCCCTTCATCACATGAAGGCTCTGGGAATCTAGCACTATCATCAAAATTTTTGGAGTGATTCTTTCTCCACCATCAATTCCTAACACTTGACATAATCTGTATGCAATGTACTTTATGTAAAATTTTAAATCTTTGAAATAATATGGATTAGACCCAGCTATAGTTGCAATGTATTTCCTACTCTCCCGAGGAATATTAGTTTGAACCTCCCTTGTAACCACAACAGTTTCTCTAGTATATCTATTGGCCAAGGCCTGTAAATTGATTTTGGTGGCCATAGGGACCTGAATACCGAAAGCCCTCATGAATTAACTTCTATCAAGGGTAACCAGAGGGGACCCATCTTCTTTCCTAATTGTTTGGGATAAAGGATCATAGTTGCGAGCTAAAACAATCAAGAGATCTATGTCTAAAAAGACTTTTGGAACTATCAATTTTGCCAACCCTGAAGTCCAAGGGTTTTAAATAGGGACTAGACTCTCGACATTTTTATAAAAATACTTGAAAGGCACATTCCAATGATGTCTAGCGTCCTAGCATCTCTACACTGAGCCAATTCATCAACAAAACATTCATCACTAACCTTTTGTTTTGTGATGAGACCGGCAACAAGGTGAGGAATTCACATATAAGCTTTCCTTAGACTTCTCCTTAGGGCCCTTGCTGGTTGAAGGTTCACCTCCTATCTGTCGGCTCATCTTGTCTACAATTTCAAACTCTCTACAAATTCTGGATGCACTGAAACTTCAGAATTTCTCTGAAAGACCTTACAAATTTTCTCGCCTAGCCTCTGCAAATGCTTGGTAATTTGAAAGAATGACGACCAACTGTATATATTTTGCAGAATTGAATCCAAAAATCTGTAAGAAATCAGAAAGCTATACCCATGTCAACTCCACCATTATTTGGCATGCTCAGGACTTCAATTCACCAGTCGTTCTCAAGAAAATGACAGGTAATCAAATTTAACTTTCTGGCGATCTAGCGACTACAACACTCCTCATAATTGCTAAAGAATTTGGCGCCATTTGAATAGTTATAGAGATCTGGCGACTAAGGCAAATCTTAGTTATATAATAGCTTTCACTTTATTTGGAGACCTGGTGACTAAGGGAGAAAATCATAGTCGTTGAAAGAATTAAAACCTTTGAAATCATCTAGAGATGAAGCGACCCTTTGATTTTTGATTTTCCATAATCTGGAGATTTGGCGACTATAGTCACTGCAAAATATTTCTTCTATTGAATTCATCCCGAGATCTGAAGACAAAGAATCATCACGAGATCTGGCGACAACAGTGTATCTCTTAATCACTGAAGCCCATTGACTTTTCAAACTTCTTCTTGAGACCTTCCGACTGAACTTTTTGGAGATTCAGAAACTGCAGATATGATAACTTTAATTTATCTCTTCTAGAGATCTAGCGACTATAGAGAAGCTCGCCCTTTCTGTCTATATTTTCCCATATTCCTTCAACCAATCTTGTAGGAACATGTCACAAAATTTGGCAACTTAGAAGTCACATTTTCTTCAATCTTCCGACTCTGGTCAACACTTTAACTTTAGTCTCTCAAGCGATCACGCGATTGAAGACAATCTCACAATCGTTGAACAACTTCCTTAAGCAAAGTTAATCCATGAGATCGAGCGACAAGGCAATTCTCTAAGTCGCAAGATCATTTTTTAACCCACGGTTCAATCTTGAGATTACACAACCACCGCTTGATCACAACAAAATCAATGGTGGAGTACAACTGTTAGAAAACCCTTTACTTAACTCACATTTGTCCAGCAAACATGTGACTGCAGACATCTCCATGTTGCTGAGTATATTTCTTAACTGTGGTTAAAACTAGAGATTGCACGATTACCTTTATTCTCTAAGTCGCTGGAAAAATCACCTAACCTTAGTCAAGTCATGAGAATAATCATCTACCACTGACCAGAACTTGATCCAATGATCCTCGTTAAGTCGCTATAGCCTTTTCTTCTTGACCGCTTCATTTGGACATCTAGAGATAACCGCATCGCCAGATCGCAGACCACCAAAGAGATAACCGCTATGATAAAGAGAACGCACGATGAAAGAGATCGCCAAGTTGCAGGATGAAAGAGATAACCACCGGAAAACCCTGAGACTTGGCAACCAGAATCACAAACCGCTGCCTCGCACTTGGAGATTTAGCGACTAACTGCAGGTCTTGATACCGCTGAATTTTTTTTATCAATTTCTTACCTCCTTCAGAGATCACCCAACTGAAGGTACTTTGATCTGGAGATCTAGAGACTATAGTTACCCTGCAAATATTTACCATGGTAGTCGCTAGATCCAGAGACCTGGCGACTAAAGGGATTCACTAGGTCATTTAAGAACAAAGAATATTCTTTCTTCCTAAGGAGATCATGTGACAAGAGGTTTCGGGTATTCACTAATGAAAAAGGAATATACCAAATGAATTGGGAGATCGCGCGACTAACGAGGATACCAAAACGCACATGTTTTTTAAAAGACCCTTTAAGTTATTGAAAAAGGTAATGACCAAATAGACTTTGAGCAAGAATTTTAGGGTTTCTTGGAATTTTCTATGGCAATAAGATTTGAAACCTAGGGTTTTTCACCTATAAGCAAAACTTGGAGCTCCTGAGGCCAGGATAAATTGGGGACTTGAACAACAAAAACCAAGGACAGAGATCAAAACCTCAAAAATTTGACAAAAAAACATGGAAACCGGAAAGACAACCAACACAACCAATAAAGTTGTTTGAGTGATACCATTATCACTTCTCAATCAAGCTAAAAATGAAGGTGCAATAGTATAAGTGGAATATAAAAAAAGAAAGTAAGAGTGTCTCAATGTGCTTCAAGTAAAACAAAGGAAGCATTAGCATGAACAATATGATAACCTCCCCATAATGCTAACTCAGGTGAGGAAAGATAGATCCATTAAAATGATGTATCATTGTGCTATGCATAAGGGACTAAAATAGTATCTACAACTTAGAAAAGGGTGTTTGTCAAGCTACACACATGCATGGGGAAAGAATATTAGAGATTCTTCTATTTTTGTGGAGGAACTCTCACTTTGACAAAGTTATGATTGGAAAAGAAAGGCTCAACACAACCCCCTCATGGCACTTTATAATTCAATGCAGGTATAATAATTTTATGGCACATCATGTGTACAAAATTCCCCAAAAGACATGGATGGGACTAATTTATCTATATTAATTGTTCTTATGAAGATGCTTACATGATTAAAAAGGAAATTTTTTTGAAAAACTTGCACCTATGAATAGTGCATAAAATCACCTTTTTGACGAATCTTTGTCTGCCAAAAATAGACTTTGGATGTCCAGGTTATGGCCATGTGAAGAAAAAATTTCCTAGTAGGGCCAAAAGGTGAAAAATATTTCCCGCCCCTTTTGAATACCTAGGGGATATAGTTTGGCTCTCCATGGGATAATTAGTTCACCATGTAAAAAAATAGTGCCCCATCCCTATTATGGAAAGGGCCCAAGAAGAGTTGAATAGGTGGTGTGGTTGGATGGTGGCTTTATGTGCCATTGTCCCAACACATAAGGACCTAAAAGTATGGGCTTGCAAATAGAGTCACACTATGTAATCCTTGTAAAATGAGCTCATTAAAAGGTATGAGAATAGAGAGATCATCAAAGACCAATACCACCTCGTATAGTGATGTTTCCCTTTTATCATACCCACTAATTATGAGTGAGGAAAAAAAGGCATCAGCTTGAGTAGAGATGTTGTCCAACAATGGTTTAGATTACATCTCGATGGAACATGTGAGGTCAATTGAAGAAAGGCCCAAAGATAGCATTCTCGATCTTAGGAATAAGGGAGGAGAACACCATGAGCTTCCTGTCATTGAATTTTCTAGATGAGAAACATTGATGTAAGACATCAAGGACATCAAGCTAATTAAAGCCCAATAACACCTCCACATTAATGTGAGTAGAAAAAAAATAAAAAATAATGTTGTAGCCATTTGCATATGCACCAACCAAGAAATATATCAGTAGAAATCAATGAGGGAGATGAAACAACTAGCTTTCCTAATTAAGACTTCAACAATAATGCACCCAACCTAACTAAATACCATCCAAGAGTTGACACACATTTTATTGCAAAATATATATCCACTAAATCGGTGATTGGTGAATGAAAAAATACTTGTACAAGATATGATATGCCCCAAAACTATTGCACATGTTGATCTGTCAACACTTGCGGGCCCACCAAGTACTCAAATGCTCTCTTAATAGTTGTGAGCCCATAACAATACAAATTGACATGGAACCAAGCATAGAGTACATGGTTCATCCCCAGCCAATGAAGAAACCACAAAATGGAAATAAAATGCTAATATGCTTTTGGTCAACTCATAATCAAACATATAAATCAATGAATATGGGCCCATAGAAGATCGAATGCCCTTCTGAAATTTCCTTCACCAATCTAGTGAAGAACTGCATAGGCCACCTCCAATAATCAATGCCTCTTCCATTGATTAATTGGTGGCCACATCATGGTGCTATATTGCATGGTCTACTATATCGCTTAGATGCATGGAGCCACTATTATTGGGAAGAATGGTATGAGGAGTCTAGATACGTTGGAAATATTGCTTCTTTATCTCTAGAATGAGGTCTTCTCCCATGATCATTATTATTGCGCCATCACCAAACTATTGATCTTCCTTTGAAGCTCGACTAGTTGACTATGTCAACATGATTTGCTTCTCTATGTCAGAGCTCGCCAAGTCAACTAGAGTTGTGTTGCCTTTCATATGGAGAATCCTGGAATCCCCAAGGAGAGCAAGGAGGCTACTAAATTTGGTGAGAGTGAGGCTAGCATTGTGAATGTAGCTGATTTTGACAACGCAAGTGGCTTTGCATAATAAGACCGAGATCCCATGGAAGGGGGCTTCCTAAAAAATAGAGTTGGAGCTACTTGCTATTTTTAAGGAATATTTTAAAGGAGGTGGTCCCATGAATTGTAGTCTAGTTGAGTTTAAAACTTGAAACTATGACATTTAAGGAAGTTGGTGGTTGTGCATAAGAAAAATAAGTTAAAAAACTATTTTTCCACCAAAATTATTTTTTAGGAAAATTTTGAAATTAAATATTTGACAAATGGAAAAAAAATATTCCTAAAACATTCCTAAGCTAGTGGGGCAATTTCTAGCCTCACCCTCTTTCCACCTGCTTGCTAAAAAGTAGGAGCTCCTATTTTTGAGGAAAAGATTCCAATTAATCTCATAGCCAAAAAATTATTTTTACATGGGACCATCCTCTTCCTCAAAAATAGAGCTTAAGCCCCCCTCATGGGACCCTTGCCTAAGGCTCCTCCAAATAGAGGATTTCCCCAAAAGTTCCGCGGTCCATGATTTTTCTAAAAATAAAACTTTATTTGTAATTGGTGATCTTCAACTGACAGTCACAAATCACCACAACAACACAAGATACGTAATAAATATGGATTGGCCCACAATTGATAAATTCCAACTACCATGCATAAGGGCCTTTTAGATCTTCCAAGAGAACTTTAAAGGTCAACCATGATCCACACAGTTGTGTAAAGGGGCACGGGTCTAAGAGAGTGTTGATGGGTTGTGAAGAGTGGGTTGCACCTTAGCACCAAGGTAATGTGGAGGACCTCTACAAATGGTTGCATAGGAACAACCGATGAACTCTTAGCTTAGGAAAACCACAGATCATTGGCTAATGAATATAGTTTTCCCAACTAAAAAGAACCCATCAAACGCAACATATTGTGAAAAATAAATGAGAAAACACAAACCAATCTGAGTAAATAGAACTCCTAATAGAAAATCACAACTCACAAAAAAACACAGATATGAAAATACATTGATTTACTAAAGAGAGAAATTAGTGACCTCAAGACTTTAAAAGTGAACTCTCAAGAAGAACTAGAAGGAGCTACAAGATTGTTCAAGCTCTAATACCATGCTAGGATAGGTCATCCTGTACCTAGGAGGCAATCTTTGAACATCCTCAAGAGTAGAGAGACAATCAACAGAGGAAATGTATTGAAATGAGGAAATATGCAAGAGTAGTTAGGAAGAATGGACAAGGTTGAGACAAGTGTCTCAACTTGGAGGAAGTAGAGTTCTGACAGAACTCAACAATATCGTCAGGGATGAGTTAGAGTCCAAATAGGACTCAATAATATCCATCTACCTCATTAATGAGTGTACCTAAGTAAACTTAAGTAAAGAGTAAACTGGTTAAACACCATTTACTCCAATAATTTTTATAGAAAAAAAAAAATTAAAAAAAAAATTGAGTGTATTTTATCAACAAATATTGTATTTTATGAGGGTCTTTTCAAAATCTCTCTTATTTGATCAAAATTAAATATTATTTTTAAAAAATGCCAACCTATATACTTTGAGAATTATGACATGATGTAGTGTTGTGAAAAATTTGAACTCAACACCATCTAGAAAGCTACAATATGTATTTTGCTATTATATCAAATACCATTAATAAATTCAGAAATGAAATCCAAATAAATATTCTTGAATGTACAACCATTGGATTGTATTCTCATTCTACATCCAGTTTATTTGTTTTGATTGCATTATTTGAAAAACACTATTCTAATTCAAACTTAGATGCTCTCTAACTTAAAATCCAAGCTCAAATTTAATCAACAAGTGTAAACTAGTTTTCAAACAACTTGCCATACTATCCATATATGTTATCTTTCATTTAAACGTTTTCATACAACAATTAATAGTTTTTATATTTAGGAAATAAAATCATTATTAGGAGAAGTTAACAATGATTATTATTATAAGATTGATTAATCAATAAAATAAGTTAGATTTTATTATTAGGTAATTATTTTTACTATTTAAAAATAGATAAATATATTAGAATTTGTAAAATAAGTTGAATTTTTTTATAGACTATTATTTGTAATTATTTGAAAATGGATAATTATGTTAAAGATTAGTGTTATTTTGTAAATGCAAATAAAAAAGAATTGTTAATTGAGATATTATTATTATGATTTCTTACTGTATATATGTTCTGGCTATAGTTTTATGGGCTAACCTACATGGAACTGAGTGCATGAGTGCACAGTATGAGTCAAGGAGAAAACATGATTGAGAAGAAAGTGATCTATCTGTATGTGTAAAGTTTTGTCAGCTATTATACGTTCATACGAATCAAACCAAATATATGTGTGAATTGGAGGCCAATTGGTTTGAACCAAAACTCAAACATTATAAGCTATTTTAGATTTCATAACTTACGGCAGAACTTTAATAAGTTAAGGTAACAAACTAAACTCATAAGCGGATAGACTATTTGTGGGAGCTTTGCTTCCTGAAAATTTATTTTTCAGCTGGAAAGTTGTCAGTGCTTCTGATTGTATTTTGTTTTCGGGTAACTTAAATTTGAAAATAATTATATGATTAATAGATATAATATTTTAAACATTGTTAAAAGATATTTCTTTTTGAGTGTAGTTAACATATTAAATTATAGGAAACATCTATAATGTTTTGGTAACTTTCTATGCCATTTGAACTTTTTAGGTGATTTTTATGATTAAAATTTTTAAGAATTTTATTTTAAAAACATGAATTTTTTTCAGGAATATGCAACCATTGAGAATATCAGGTTGTCCTCAAATTGAGTCATTTTGCAATAAGTACAATATCTAACATATCTGAATATAGCAGGTTGCAGAGGACTTCAAGAACTTCCTGTTAAGTTTGTAAATTTGAGAAGGCTGGAAGGAATGAATGCATAAGGTTGCAATGCATTGTGAGGACAAATAATGGACCAGCTTGTTGTGATGAAGCGATTGTAGTTCACATGTTGGGGAAACCCCAATGTTGATACTTGTAATGTGGTTGAACAACCGACCAGAAAAAATGTACAAAGATGTAATCTTCATAATATAGGAACCTTCTTTTCAAAGAAATTTTTATAAATGTTGTTGTAGTAGAAAACTGGAGAAAAAATGCATTTTTATAGAGAGGTTTCAAGTTATGAGTCACACGTCCATTCATATTAACTCAAACTATGGTGGATGACTCTATCCATGCATTTACTACTAAGATGTATTTGTTTAGTTAATTTAAGACATGTTGAGAGTAATTTTTATGAGTTTTTGGTGTGAGATTTGACAAACATTCCACCATTAGAATTTATTTGTTAGGAATAATGTTACAAATTTTTTGGGGGTAAAAGTGAATTTTTAAAGGGTAATATTTTATGTGTTTCTATGAAAGGATATTTTTATTAATGTTCTAAGTTATAGAAGAAAACAACAAATAATATGTTAATTTTTAATTAATTATTCAATCATCATCAAGAATAACAACTTTAAATCATTTGTACAATATTATAAAAAATATAAAACATTAATTCAACAAGTACTATCATAAGATTAACTACTAAATCTTTTATCGATTTTTCATTTTATATAATTTTAATTTCATAATAGAATGTGATTTTTTTTTATTTTTATAAAATTTAAAGAAAGCAAGTTTCTCTTGATTCATTCTATATGATATTTAAAAATTGATAATATTTCATTTAAAATGTGATCAAATTTTAAGAAGGTAAGTTTCTCTTATTTCTTTCTATAAAATAATTAGAAAGTGATAATATTTCATTTATGATAATAATTTTGTTTTAGAAATACAATGAAGGGTTTTTTTTATTCCATTAAATAGTTGGGAAGCGAAATAATAAATTCATCTTCATATTATGATATAAATTCATTTCTTCGTTGTTCCAATTTTTTATTAAATCTAAAATTAAAATTTGAATATTATGTCATATTAGAAAATCAAATCTCCTATGGACTCATTGTTGCATGCACAAAAACATGCCACTGCTAGTATTAAATTTGTTCAAAGTAATTAACAACAACAATCTCTATTTTTAACATAAGATTTGATGGTCACCCCTACCTGTCATATGATTTTTCAATGACAGTTTAGTCATTTTAATGTCTTTAAAAATATTGATTGTCAAAATAAAAATTATTTGAAAATAATTTATATTAAATTCTTTTAAATAAAAATATTACTAAATTAATAATAATATATAATAAATTATATAGAAAATTTTATTTGTTGTAAAAAAACTTAAAAATTAAAAAACAATAATAAATTAGTAATACATACAAAAATCTCAAATTAATTAAACACATATACTTTATTTTAAATTTTTTAAACTTAATATAAATATATAATAAACAATATAGAAACATAACATTACATATTAATATCATAAATTAGTAATATATGCTAACATCTCAAATTATTTCTAAGTTCATATTAAAATATTATAAAATAGCATATATTTATATTACAAAGTAAAATACTATATTATCTATAATAATTTTTTACAGTTTATTAATAATTTTAGGTGTCATATTTACAATTTTATAAAAATATAACATGTCAATCCATTTGTTCTTAAAAAAATTCAAGCTATACGATCAAAAAGTACAAAAACGACCATTACAGCCATCAAATTCCAAGCCTGCCAGGCACCATGTTTGAATCCCACGCAGCAGAAAAGGATAATGCATTCTAAATAATTGTACTTTCAAAACTAAGGACAAATCTGAGCCCCCTGATTCTTCTATGTTCTAGGGTTAAACTACGAGATTCCCCATAAACAACTACTTTTAAACTATAATTGAGGAAAACCAAAATAAATTGACATCTTGTCTGAAACCAGCAGAATTCCTCGGACATGCTTTATTTCTTCTTCTTGGAGAGTAATGATCTCGTGGACCCTTTATTAAGAAACATAAGAAACTATTGGGACACCTCTTTACTCTTTGATATTGAAATATTCAAAACCAAAATCCAACTTCATCATCAAACATAGATGTATTGATAAAGTTCTAAATAAATTTGAAACATCAAACTAAAAACTATTGAATAATCTTATATAGTAATGTTTGAAATGCAAATCAGGTTGTTCTAGAAATTTGTCACTGCAATTAATTCAAACCACCAATTTTTTTTGGAAGTTCTATTTATGGGACAATAGCTAGAAAAAGTCCTCTATAGAATCATACAAGCAACAAAGTTTTAAAAAAAAAATAAAAAAAAAATAAGAGTTCTTTTTTTTATATAAGAGGAATTCCAAATTACAAGATCAAATGCTCCAAGCAATAGATTCCACAGTAGTAGGATATTTAAAATTTGAGTATTAAGGTAATTCTAAAGATGACAATTTTATTTACGCTTTCTTAATCTTTCTTAATGTATCTAAAATAAACATAACATTAAGTTTTGTTAATTTTATTAACTTTCTTTTTTCAATTTATATTTGTGCCAGACAAAACTGCTCTTCACCACTCTTTTTTACCAACTTCCTTATTTCAATTTATTTGTGACAGTTCTGCTTGATCATAAATAAGATTGTAATTTGTAAATCTTAGTTTATAATAGAAAGTACTGCTTTCTACTCTGTTCTTTAAGAAAATTTGGGAAAATGAAAAATATCATTTCTGAAAGAGCTGCATTAAGAAAAGATAAGCAATTGGAGGGAAAGCAACTCTGAGAAATCCTTCATAAGTCGAGCCGCATGTTAAAGACAATGTGGAGTAAGTCATTTTAGTGGATTCCTCAAGAGATGCTTTTCCTGCAATTGATTATCTTTCCCACCCACCATAGACTTAACTCACTTTTGCATCATCGCCAAAGAACCCAACTGGAAATTTTCGTTTAAAAGATAAAGAGACTGTAGAAAGCTCGTTTGTTTTCTTATTTTTTTCCTATTTTTAACTGGGTTACACCAGAGAAAGGATCATCGCATTCTGATTTGAGTCTGCTTATACATAGTGAGGGTGCAATATTTAGGACCATAATGGTTCAGCAAAAGTACCATCAATAATACTATGACTTCATTATTTTACTAATGATACATCCATTTTTCTATTTCTTCAATTAGACCAGAAATGAACTATGAACATTGAAATGTATGGATTGGTTGAGTTGTTTTTAAAGAATTTGAAGGATTGTGTTATAGAAGGATTTTGATAAAAGCTCATTTGAAACAATTGGTTCTATTTGAAATTAGGAGTTATTTTTTCTGATTTATATGTGTACAAGAACAGAATGAGTGCATTAATATAATGTCACAAGACTGCAATCCATGTGCTCTTGATCACTTACTCCCATATATGATCTTAAATGAAAAAGGATTTTATTTATAGTATAGTTCTTATGGGTCTATTTGCACCCTAGAAAGTTTCTAAATCTGAGCTATTACCAAGAAGTGTATTAAAAAAGAGTAAGAAAATATTAATCAAGTTGCTTCCACTTTTCCTTCCAAGTTTACTAAGCTACACAATTCATTGCATTATTAAAATTCCTCTAGTATGTACATTAACTCCAAACGAGCTTTCCACTAGAAGCTGTAATGATGCATCGCGTCTACATGGTATTATAGGATTACTGAGATAACAAGATCTTTGTAGTCAATTTATTCATTTGTACAATGAGATCTTATTAAAAAAATTATTATATATTTTTTAAATTATAATGAGAGTATATTCATTATAAAAAGGTATAATGATAAATATCTTAAAGCTATTAGATTTTTACAATCCAGAAGGATAATGCTTTTGTTTCTGGATTTGATTGTGTGAGAACTTTAAACATCAATGTTTTCGATCACACTTTGTGATCTATCATCAGAATGCAAGAGAGTAGTAGAAAAAAAAAGATACTAAATAAATTGTAAAAATTGTGAAAACAATCATATAAGGAAAATACAATTGATCTATGGCAATATGTATTACTGAATAATAGACATAATCATAACTATTTTCTTAAGTAAGAAGTTGTTTATTTATCAATAAATTGATATGAAACCCTACACAAATATTCCCCCTTCCTCTCATTACATTAGTTTTACAAATTTATCCTTCAAAACTCAAATTCCACCTTGTTATGAGACCTCTCTTAAGATTTACATAACACAATTAACAAGATATGTTGATCACACAAAATAAATGCACATTCTTGATTAGATTTTTCTTTGAAGAAACAAATACTAAGCTAGATGGAACTCCATCAAGCTACCTCTAGCTTCAAAATGGTGTAGCTCCTAAGATGAATTCTCATGTTATTGAATTTTTATCTCTTCTAGTTGTCAAATAATAGATCTTCTAAATTATTAAACAACAATCTATTGCTCCATCAATTTGAATCATGTCCCTCAAAAGAATATAATTCCTTAGACCACAGTTCCCAAAATATTTAGACAACAAGTCATATTGAATTTACCAAATCTCTTATTTATCTTCAAAATATATACATTTTTAATTGTATCATCATTAAAAGAAAGAAAACACATATTCTTCACATACAAAGCATTATCTTGAAAGCAAGGTTAGCTTGAAATGATAGAGATCCTTCATCCTTCAATAACTTTGACCTCCAACTAAATACATAAAAAGATTAACCAATACCATCTCCTAATTTTCCATTTGTTGAAGCTTTCATACAAAGCATTTAAAAAGGTGAAAATAGATTTTTGATAGTTTATTAAATAATATTATTTTTTAAAATAAATTTGACAACAATTGCTGTTAAAATTTTGTTTTGTGGTTTTTAAAAATAAACTATATAACAAATGTGTTTAAACAGCAGCACAAACATTTTACTCATCACAACTAAATTTTTACATTATATGCAGAATTCTCTGCATTTGGTTTATCATATACGCTTCCCAATTCACAAAACTTATCAAGTTCTTTACCTTCATTTTCATCTTGATAGGTCTTTTTGGTCTCCAAAAACAATAATGAATTGCAAAACGATTGTATACTTGATACAAAACGAATTGTACACACTAAATCAAACGTTTGTTAACTGACAAATATCCAGTCAAATATTAAGCAATCTCTGCGATTGCAAATGCCATTGTAAAAGATTTTTCAATGAATTTTAACTAGCTGTTAAAAGATTTTGCTCTGCAATTTCAAAGGCCATAATAGAATGTTTTTCCAATGGAAGTCTCAATAATTTTTCAACGAAGCCAAAATTTTGGATGATAACTCAAAGGGTACAGTAGTGTAGGTATCCTTTTCATTAGCTGTTCAAATAATTTGAACTGCAACACATCAAAGAAAATCTTATGATCTAAGAAATAAATGCAGTTCACATCAAAGCAAATCTTATGATCTAAGAAATTAATTTTTGTTTTTTAATTTTATTTTCTTTCTGGAATCGAATTCAATTCCTCAACAGCATAAAATTCTATATAAGCTCGCAACTTGCTCTTAAGGCAAACACATTGTTCTTTGCTTTTATCGTTTTGTTAGATGAATTTTCTCTAACTAATCCATCTGATATTGTTAAAGGGATTTTCCAGTGCCTTAGTCATGGGTATGTGCTTGTCGAGGAAGGGAGATAATTATTGGAACTAAATCTAATTTCTTCCACCGTCATTTGAGACTGACTTTAAGAAAATCTGATCTATGTTTATCCTGACTGTAGAAAATCTAATTTATGTTTATCATGAGTTGCTGTCTAGAAAATCTGATTTTTATCTTGCCTTGTAGTGCAAGCTTTGTAACCGTCTTCCTAGAAGTCTCTACAAACTTCTTACTGTCTGCCACCATTTGATGAGTTGGATTCTTATCTGGTTCTTGTCACGGAATGCAATCAGAATTATAACTTACCTTGTACTCCAAATTAATCGCCTATTGTAAAACTATAAAAACAGAGGAGGTTAGTGTGATTTGGATAGAATGATATATCAGAACAGATACTGAATATCTCTGCAGAGCATTGTATCTGTGTTGTTTATGTAATCTGTTGTGTATAATCTGCGATCATAGGAAAACTCTATAGAGTTCCCTTAATGACTGTATTTGCATATTATGAGTTAATATAATTCTGCTGTAGCAGATTTGATGATTGCTTCCAATTATTTCAGTGCACTCTGTTTTACTTATTTTGCTATGCTTGTTTTATTTTAACATTCTGTACTCTTTTGTATCCTTCAAAGTGGTATCATAGCTGAGGTTGAGGATTTTAAGGGTGAAGATTGTTTATCGGTGTTGAAGATTACTGTCTCAAGAAGTTGTGTGTACTACCGGCCAGCTGAAGTTACAACCATTTAAAATTTGAAGTAAGATGGCTTCAAATAGTTTAGCCCTGTCTCAAGTTCTTATTTTGACTGAGAAAAACTATGATTCTCTATTAGAATGAGAACCTTGCTCTGTGTTGACGGATATCCAAAGCCTCCCAATCAAGCAGCAAAGTTGGCCCTAGCAAATGCTGATCGATATCTTTTGAAGGAGAATTGAAAGAAGGATAATAAAGCTTTTGGCCTTATTCACCAAGACTTAAATGAGACAATATTCCCAAAGGTATCTGGTGTAGAGTCTTTGAAGAAGGCTTTGGACACATTTGAAACTTGTTACCAAGGTATATCTAAGGTGAAAAATGTTAAATTGCAAAATTTGAGGAGAGATTTTGAGAATATGAAGATGAAAGACAATGAGACTTTGGATGGTTTCATAACATAGGTCATGAATATTGTCAATCAATTAAGACAATACGGTGATGACCTCTCAGATAAGAGAGTGATTGAGGAAGTTCTTAGATGTTTGCCAAAAAAGTTTGAAACTATAGTTGTGCCCATAGAAGAGTTTAAGGACATAAGTAAAATGCATATAGATGAATTGACTGGATCTTTGATCGCACATGAATCAAGGATGACAAGGTATGCTGATAATCCATTGAAGAATGCTTTCAAAACTCAACTACAAATTACTAGAGGTAGAGGCAGAGGCCGAGGAAGGTTTAGTAACAATGGAAGAGGAGGCAAAATTGTTAATTAAAGAGACAACAGATCTGATTCAGAATCTGAAGATAAATTTCAAAGGAGCCCTTCTAACTTGAGGGGGAGTAATAGTAGAAACTGGCAACAAGGAAATCAGAGGTATGATAAGTCAAAAGTATAATATTTTTATTGCAAAAAGTATGGTCATTTTGCTGATAAGTGCTGGAAAAAGTAAGCAGATGCCAGTAAGCAGTCAGGACATATTACAGAGGAATTTGAAGATAATCAGAAACCTGTGTTTCTAACTAGTAATGTAACCCAAGAAAGTTCAAATGATGTTTGGTTTTTGGACAACGGTTGTAGCAATCATATGAATGGAAATAGAGAGTTGTTTGCCAGTTTAGACACCAGTAGTATTCTGTCTGAGGTAAAATTGGGCAATGATAACAAGGTGAGTGTTAACGGTAAAGGAGTGATTGTAGCATATACCAGTAGTGGTGAAAGAAGAACAATAGATGATTTTTATTATGTACCTAGTTTGAAAAGAAACTTTTTGAGCATTGGACAACTAACAGAGAAAAAGTATAGAGCGTTCTTAAAAAATGAGGTATGTACAATCATTGATAAGTATCCAAGCAATCAGTTGATAGAAAGAATAGAGATGACTAAGAATAGAATGTTTCCACTCACTATAAGAAATGAACTATCTAACTCTTTGAATGCTTATAAAGTTAAGAGTTTAGATGAATCATGGTTATGACATTTAAGATATGGCCATTTACACTTTGGTGATCTAAATTGATGCAGGGGCATTCTAGGGTACTCTGTGAATCTGCATGGTAAAAATCTACACAATTCAATTCTGATGGAAATATCAGAATTTGACTTGTAGAAAAATCTTCTATTTATCAAAATCATAATAGTTCTCTTGTATACTACAAGGTGTTGATCTTCTTAGACATGTTTGAATATTCTACAAAAATATCTTAGTGAAATTCTAAATACATTTGCAATGTCAAACTACAAACCATCCAATACTAAAGTTTGAAAATCAAATCAAATGATATTACACAGTTTGTGAGTGCACTTAATTACAAACAGTGTTTTTGAAAATTTGAAATATGAAAAAATAGCAAGACAAGATTTCTTTTACTATTAGAGTTCTTTATAAAATAATATAACAATGTAGAGAAAATGATTAGGTGGCAGGCACCAGTATTTTTGGTTGGTATTTAAAAGAAACTCAAGGATATTGGTTTAGAGTATTTTTTTTAATATTTATTTAAAGGAAATTCAAAATTATGAGTTCAAATATTTGAAAGTAACAGATTTCACATTAGTAGGATGTTTAGATTGTTATTATGTAAATGAATAGAAAAATGAGAAATTTAATCAAGTTTTCCTAATGTTCTTTTAATCATATATTGAAATTTTAAGAAACAACCAATGTCAACTCTAAGAATCAACTGAAGAAAATAATGGTAGTTTTCTTAAGGTTTGTGAAGACAATGAATTTCACATTAGTAGGATGTTTTAGATTGTTCTTATGCAAGTGAATAGAAAGATGAGATGAGAAATTAAATTAAGATTTCCTAATACGTCTAGAGTTCATAATATCTTGAAAAACTCTCCCCTTAACATAAGTAAAATAAATGACAACTTAAGAATCAACTGAAAAAAATTATGATAGTTTTTTAAAGATTTGTGATGACAATGAATTTCATAACACTTGTAACATCCATAATCAAAATGACAAAAAAAAATCCAATCGTTTATAATCAAATTAAATACAGATAAATATAAATTCATTTCAGTCAACAGTGATGTACAAGTCTAAGAATTGTCTGACTGGATATCAGCAAACAAACATTTTCACTATACTTTTTTGGTTTAAAAAAATTGAAGTCAGGAACTAAACATTGTTCTTTTAGATTAAATTTGTAAATTAACATAATATTTAATTTGTCTAAGGACATTTATACCCTTAATTTAATTACAAAATTTATGTTGTAGACACCTAAATAGTATTAAATTCAAATCTTCTACAATATAAAAAAATATAACATTTCATTCAATTTTGTTAATTTTATTAACTTTCTTTTTTAAATTTATGTGTGCCAGTCAAAACTGCTATTCCTGCAGGTTGATTCTGCAGATTCTGTAAATGTTAATCTTGCAGGTTGATTCTGCAGATTCTGTAAATATTAATCCTGCAGAATCATCTGCAGGTTGATTCTGTAAGTTAACATAATATTCAGTTTTGTTAATTTTACCAATTTTCCTTTTTCGATTTATTTGTGACAGTTGTCCTCTTGACTATTCTATCATAAATAAGATTGTAAATCCTCGTTTGGCAATAGAAAATACTCTGTTTTACTGTGCTCCTTCAGAAAATTTGGTTCTCCTAATACTTGGGATAATGGAAAATATTGTTTCTGAAAGGGTGGCTGCATCAAGAGATGATAAAGAATCGGAGGAAAGGCATCTGTTGAGGAATCCACTGAAAAACATTGCTCGTAAGTCCAGCCGTGTGTTAAAGGCATTGCGGAGTAAGTCATTTGAGGCGTCTACTACTGTGACTGCGAGTGGTAGACCCAAGAGGAACTTGTTCCACTTTGACGGCAGTATAAACTATGAGACAATTCCAAAAGCTAAGGTAAACTGAATCAGAAGTGATTGCATGCATTATATATGAGAGAAATACAATTTATGCTGTTTTCCAGGTGGAGGAGAGGATGTCCAAAAACCGGTGTAGATTTGCCGAGCCTTGCAAGCGACAGTTTATACTCTGTTGTTCTATAATATCGGAAGATTAGACTTTATAAATTTTGTTTCTGTAATTTTTTTATGAAAATATATAGATGTTGGTATCTCTGTCTTTATATAAAGGATTACCGATTATAATGATTTGAATCAGCATATATGGAACCTACAAAATTCTTTCGGCTAAGCAGTCACATGCAAGGGGATCCAGTCTGTCAAATTCATTCAGGAGTCGAGACTGGCCAAAAGATGCCTCTAGAAATTTAATATTTCAAATCATCATCCTCACCAATTAAACTACAACCCTTAAACAATTCTTGTAACTATTTCAATTTGTACTATAACTAATTCTTAATCTTGAATAAGATTGTTTCTGGAATCTTCTCTATTTTTCTATCTTTACACTCAATATTACAATTAAGAAAAAGTATTACAGGATTTATAATAGGAAAAACTAGACTCTAATATAACTATTTTTTGAAGTTTAGATAAGATTGTTTGTGAAGTACTTATAACTTTTTATTACTAATGAACATTATAGAATTTATAATCTTCCAATAATAGACTCAAGTGCTCCAAGACAACAGATTTAATGTGAGTGGGATATTGAGATTGTGACTATGCAAGTGTCTTAGAAGATGAGAAATTTACATAAGCTTTCCTAATGCATCTAGAGTTGACAATCAATTGTATCTTGGAAATCTAAGAAACCACCAATGTCATAATTAAAATACATGACAGCATATGAGTTATCCAGGAGGAAACAAATTCAGTCTCCTATAATCAAATAAAAAACAGCAAACAAATTTCATTTCAGTCAACATCATGTTAAAAGTGGCGGTGAACAACTAAAGTATTGTCTGACTGTATATATTCTCACCACACTGCTTGGTTTAAAAGTAAACAGTTCAAATCAAAGGCAGGAATCTAAACATTAATCTTCTAGGTTAATTCTATAATAAGTCCCGTTTGTTTGTAGAATTGGAATTTGAGTCAAAATTTGATTATCTCAAAATCAGGTTTTGAAATTCCGATTTTGTGTATTCGGAAGATAAATTTAGACCGTTTAGTTGCCAAAATTAAAATTAAGATTGAGAAATTGTGAATCTGCAAATTTTCCCTTGTACAAACCCTAGCTTATCTGGTTTGTAACTGTTTTGGAAGAAAATGTCCCTAACATGTTCGCAATTACTAAATTTATCCGGGAAAACTGTTGTAGATCAACAATTTTGCTCTGAAAGGGCCACAACATTCACTATCTGGAACAAGTCGTCGTTATTTTCATCCCCGTCTCCTACATTTAGGTTTCTTTATTGCCCGATATAATCGCCTGAATTTTTTTTCCCGCAGACAGGACCATCATATTGGATTTTCTTGCCTGAACGATGGGCCAATCTACCTAATAAAAGGGGTGGAGATGGAGCGCCTTCAAGAACGCTTCCTCGTCTTCTGCAGTGCGTGAAGAACAGTGGAAATGATCTAGTAATAATAACAGTGCAGCGAACGGATTCCTGGGGCAGTGGACAGTTATATGGTCGGCGTCTAGCGGGGCAAATCCAGAGGAGAATAGGTTAATATCGAGTCTGCAAAAATGAATAACGGACACAGACCGGACGGCCAAACACGGATTCGACGAAATTATTAAATTTGGTTAAAAAATTATCAAAATCAGAATATGAAAACAAATTCCACTTCCTGACTGGGAAGATAGTGCTGCTCGTTTTAGGGCCTAAATCAGGTTTTCAGTACATAACCCGAATTGTATATTGGAGTTTCATACAGCGGATTTCGTGGAAATCAGGAAGTGTAGCCGCCAATTCCGATCCAATTCCCGCAAACAAACAGGGTAAGTTCGCATAGCATCTGATGTTGATAATTTTATTATCTTTCGGTCAAAACTGTCCGATTTTGATAATGTTGATAATATTACTCTTGCAAGTTAATTTTGTAAGTTGACAGAACATTCAGCTCTTTTAATCTTACTAACTTTACTTTTCCAATTTATTTGTGACTGTTTTGCTCTTCACTACCCTATTATAATAAGATTGCAAATCTTCGTTTGACAGCAGAAAAGACTCCATTATACTCTGCTCCTTCCATTATAATAACAACAATAATTTCCCACAATGACATCTCTCCATTTATTTTATCTAAAAAATAATTTAATAAAATTAGAAGTTGTGAAGCATGATTATTATTGGGATAATGATCATACGTTGACTTGAACGATATTATAAGTTTATTTTTTTTATAAACAATTATAAAATAATAAAGATAGATGCTTGGTAGAATTTTTAATAATTGTTCATGAAAATTTATATCATGAGCTTTTCTGCAGAGATCATATATTTGTAAATTGGAAAATCATTGTGATAACATTTATTTTTTTAAACTGATCATTTGTTAGCTGACAAATATCCAATCAAATAAGTGATTTTAGAATACTTCTCCAATGGAAGACAATACATTACCCTGTCAACGAATTTTCACCAATTTTCAGCACCACGCCAAAATTTTAGATGCTAATTCATTAAAAGGGTTATATGTATTTATGTTTTTGAGAGAGTATAACGGTCAAAATTTAGTTTTTGTGGTTAATTACAGTCCATTTATCTGTTGAATGGCTTGATTTTGAAATACATATTTTACAGGAGTGTTTTTAAGTGTAGTCCGCCGAGACTATTTGTGATAGAGGAGGGAGCATTCAGTTCTCCATTTTCAATTGGCAGAGGGAAAAGAAGTAGTTATAGCAGCGATGATTTTTTCGAGTTAGATATTTTCAAGGATATTTATTATTATTTTATTTATTTCTTATTTTATATTTTAATGCTTATTATTAAAATATTAATTTTAAAATTTTAGTGTATATTAATAATTGGTTGAAATCATATATATACACTAAGATTATTTTAATAATTATATTTTAAAACTAATATTGTTTTGATTGAAAGTATATATATATATATATATATATATATATATATATATATATATATATGTAGATAATTGAAATTATAATTATAAAGGATATTGGTTGAAAGCATAATTATATTTTTATATACAGTATGGAAGCATATAATTATATCTTTAAATTTTGGTAACTATTTTGTACTCTATTTTATTTAATAGTAAAATCATATCCACACTTTTTGGAAATGAAAATATGTTATTTAAACTTAAACTATATTTTCTTTTAACATTAGACATTACATATATCTATTTTTTTCAACCTTTGCATTTATAACTTCTAAACTCTTTTCTAAATTTTAAGCTATACTACCAAAATTTTGGCAGGAACTTCGTTGCTATGCAACCTTGTTTTTAAATTATAATAGTAATGTTTTATTTAGGACAAGGAGAGTATAGCTGAAGTACTATGTTTAGTCTATAGTTTTAGGGGAGAAAGAAGTAAGCACTTGTGAAGCTTGACATACTTTAGAATTTTTTTAAAATTATTTAAGATTTTTATTATAGATTTTTATTGGTTAGAGAGTTTGTTCTAGTAAAAATAATAATTTAAGTGAAAATAATAACTGCTAATATCTTGAGTAATGATGTAATAAATTAAAACTATTTTCATTGATTATAATAAAATAAAATATAAAAAAGCTAGAGTGAAATATATATATTTTTATAATATAGATTCAGTTTGTGAGTTCACTTAGCATCAAGGGGAGTATGTTGAATAATGATGCAAGCTTGCAACTAGAAATGGAATTAGCAATGCCAAATATGTAGTTAGAGGTTTTAGAAAGAGATTTTAAATTAGATTTTAGTATTTTTAGTAAACTTTCATAAATGAAAATTAGATGTTTTAGAAGTTTTTTTTAAAAAAATAAAAGAATAAAGAGTGTGTTATATTGTATTGTAGTTTATTATAATTTATTTTTTATAAATTAATTATAATTTTTATATTATAATTATATTAATTTTTTTATTATATTTTTTTTATTAAAATAATTGCTAATGTCAAATCATATATTATTATTTTTAATTTTTATATTTTAATATCAAATATATTAAATCAAGTGAATTATATTACCTCTTTATTATTTAAAATATAATAATAATATTATATTTATGAATTCATGTATTTATGATATTTATATTTTAAACTAAAGTCAATATATATTCTTTGATGGTAATGTACAATAGTGAAATATTTAAGAGAGATTTAAATAATTATAAGAAATCTTAATTACTTTACATATAAATCAAAATTTAAATTAATTATATTTTTAATTAAACTTTAACATAACTATAAACTATGAATAGGCTAGGTTCAATGATTCCCGCTCCTGCGCCCGCCGCTTCAACGGCTCTAGAATCATCCTTGCAGGCTCATGCGATGGCCCTTACTGATGCTCCTCTCATCCCTGAAGCGCTCGGCAAGACCTCTGCCTCTGTCATCGTTGCGTCGGAAAGGGTTGCTGCTGTGATAGGGCCTGCTAAAGATTTTGCTATTCCCAATCCTGCTGCGCTCGGCAAAGCCTTTGCCTTTGTCGTCGGTGTGTCGGGAAGGTCTGCTCCTGCGCCTGTGCCTAGTAGAGCTCCTGCTAATGCATCGACGCCCACTAGGGCTCCTGCTGGTGGGTCGGCGCCTGCTAGGGTTTCTGTCATGGATCGACTGTTTGCAACGGCTCCGAAGGCTGCTTTAGCTCCTGCTCCCCTGGTGGTGCCCTTGTTGCATGGATGACCCTCGGTACTGTCCAAGACTGTTGCTAAGGGATCCTCTCATAGTGCCTTCCCGGTTTCCAACCATATTGTTGTTGAGTTGGATGATGATATTCTGTCAGAAATCGATGAGACTGCTTCTATTTTATCTGATCATGGGTTGATTTGTCGATTCAAGGGCTTAAGGCCCTCTTTGCCTTCCCTTCACTCATGGATCTCAAGTCATTGGGAACCGCTCATTTCTGGTACAATCCACATTTTCCTAATGGCTAAAGGCTTTTTGTGGCTAAATTTGAAATTGCTAAGGACCGAAAAATTATTTTGTGTGATAATTTCTTTAGCTAGGATGATCGACATATGCTTTTATTGAAACCCTAGCATCCTAATTTCGTTCCCTCCTCTAAATCATTTGATAGGCAACCTATCTGGGTTAGGCTTCTTCATCTTCCCCCCCATCTTTGGATTGATTCCATTTTGGAGACGGTGGGGGATGCTATTGGGGAATTGTTAATGGTGGATGATAAATCTATGGAGCTTCTTCATACTACTTATGCTCATATCCTGGTGGATGTTGACATTTCCAAAGGCCTGCCTGATGAGATTAAACTTTTTTCTTCTTAGGGTAGAAATTGGATCCAGCAACTAGATTATGAGGGTCTCCCATTTAGATGTCGAAGATGCTTTAAGACTAGGCATGTTGCTTCTCAATGTGAGATTTAGAAAGTTAAAAAATCTACTTCGTGGGGGAAGGGCGCCTCCTCTCAGCACTATACGGTGGAGAAGGTGTCTTCCCACCGGAGCTTCTCGCAAGTGGTTGAGTAGTCTATTACTAGCCCAGTTCTGGATAGTTCTTTGGTTGCCTCTGTTCTGGATCCTACGTTGCTGGCTGGTAATGCTTGCCTGTCTGCTGGTCCTCCTGAGTCTCTGGTGGCTGAAGTTGGGGCACTTATTGGTGGCTCGGTGGATGTTGTTATCCCTGTGGTGGCTTATGCTGGCACTGGTTCTGATGTTGTTGTCCCTGTGGTGGCTTCTGCTAGTGCTGGTTTTGATGTTTCTTTTCCTCCTAGTGTTCCTTCTTCGGTTGGATTTTGTGCTAGTCCCTTGTTGGGTGAAGTTGCTGCTCCAACACCCCTGTTGGGTGTTGGTTCTTCAACCTTGGACTTGCACTACTAGTAGTATGAGGCGGCTAGAGTTGAAGATGGGTGGATTTCAGTTAAAGGTAAATCTTCTAAGAGGCATCCATCCTCTTTTGAAATGACCCTTCGATCCCACAAGAAGGATTCAAAATGTTAGCCCCTTTATTTGTTTGGGGTTTTCTTTGTTTGAAACCTTCAAAGTTTTGTTTTAAGTTCTAGTTAGGTATAGGGTTTTGGGACCCCTTCAAAACCTAGTGTTTCATTTACATCGTTTGCGATGTTCATTTCATTCAGAGGGCTTTTGTTGAATATCTTGAGCTACCTTTATGTACAGGGTTTTAGGGCCCCTTCAAAACCTATTTTTCCCTTTATCAAAAACATAACTATAAACTAAATCTCTAACCTAATATATAATATATTAAATAAATTTAAAGAATTATTTAGTTTAAACTTTTAAAAATTTTATACTAATACAATTCAAACTACAAGTAATTACATAACTAAAGGCAAGTACTAGCCACTACCTGACTTGTTGGTCATGTAGTCAATTGTTGTGTTTCAACCTCCATAAAAAAAACTGTGTAATAGATATTGAATAAATATAATATTTTGGTGTGTTAAATCCATTTTGTATTTTGTGTTGGTTTTTAAATCTACAAGAAAGGCCACCACTACACCAAAAGCCCAAACTGGTGGTGAATGGTGCCCACGAGCATTAAGATGATGTTGATGATGATATTAATATTAATATGTAAAAATTTTGATTGCTAATATTTAGTAATTATAAATCTAGGCAGGGGTCCTATGAGAGCGGCTTAAGCTCTTTTTTTTTTTTGAGGAAGAGGGTGGTTTTTGAGGAAGAGGGTGGTCTCACTATAGGATTATTTTGAATCTTCTTCTTCAAAATAGGAGCATCTACTTTTTTGCAAGTAGGTGGAAAAGGGGTGTAGAAATAGCCTCGCAACTTAAGAATGTTTAAGAGAGGTTTTTTTGCCATTTGTCAAATATTTAATTTTTAGAATTTTTCTAAAAAATGATTTTGGTGGGAAAATGGTTGTTTTACTTATTTTTCTTATGCCAACCACTAACTTTCGTAAATGTTGGAGGTGAAATTTTATCACTCAACTAGACTACAAAATTCATGGGACCACCTCCTTTAAAATATTCCTAAAAAGTAGCAACTCTAGCTATATTTTTTGAATACTTAAATAAATTAGTATATATAATAATTAAATATAAAATATGTATTGATTATAGATTTATTTATTGAAAATTTAAACAATAATAAATATACTTTTATATATTGCAATATATAATTAAATATAAAAAATATATTAATTATTCTATTTATTAATTACAAAATTGTAAGTTTATATTTTTAATAGTAAATAAAATTAATCTAATATATACTTTAAGTCCATATTACGTATAACTACGATTAATAGGAGCATAGTTTATAATTATAACGTGGCTTAGGGTTAGTATTAGGGACATAACAAAATTATGGTTAGAATTAAGGTTATGGGTAGGTTTAAAATAAGGGTTATAATTATGGTTAAGGATAGGATCAAAATTGTAATTGGGTGGAGGGTTCAATGAGGGTAAAGGTTCAATAGGGATTAAGATTTAATTAGGGTTTTGGTACAATTAAGAGTGTAGGTTTTAAGTTATGGTTAGGTTAGTATTAAGGTTAGGGTGCAATTAGGATTATTCTTATAGTTAGGGTTAGGGTTAGGGTTAGGTGATAATAAAGGTTAAGGTTTAATAAAGATTCAATTTAGGTTAAATTAGGATTAGATTAGGGCTAGGGTTAGATTTAATTAGGATTACAATTTAAATAGTGTTGATGGGCCCCTTTTGGTAATGTATGTGGGATTTGAATACAAAACTACCTTATTTATGAGTGTTTAAAGTGTGTGTGTGTGAGAGAGAGAGCATATATATGTATGTGTATGTGTATGTGTATATGTATGTGTGTCTGTGTGTGTGCATACAGATAGAGAGAGAGAGAGAGAGAGAGAGAGAGAGAGAGAGAGAGAGAGAAAGAGAGTCATTTACATAATAAATTCCAAAAATTAGTATACAATCAATTGAAGAGAGTATACTATCATAATATTAAAGAGTTGAGTCATTGTGCCAGCTTTTCTCTCTCTCTCTCTCTCTATATATATATATATATATAGAGAGAGAGAGATCATCAACCTATAAATTTAAATTTTTAATTTCTTTAAAAATTAGACCATGACAAGCATAAAGAAAAATATAGAAATGATAGCTTGAAAATAAATCATCAACCTAAACTCAAGAATTCTATAATAAAAAAATATTATTCTATACAACTTATATATGATATCTTACTAGCTTTAACCCTTGCACCACCTCTTGGTACGAGCACTAGTAAATTAATATGGTACAAAAATCAGAAAGAGCATAAAAGTTGTAATTATTCAATATTTTTCAATTTTTAATTATAATATATAATTAAAAATAATTAAATATTTTTATTTGGGTCATTTGTATATTAATGAAGTTGGAGATTCAGATCGTACCCCCAGTAAATTTGGTGAAATAGATACTCCCCAATCATTAGCTCTTAGCCAAAGTTTATATATTAAAAATTAATTTTATGTAAATAATAATCTTATTAATTATATACTATGAAAAAATCCCTTCCAACACATACATCTAGAAGGACTTCCACAAAATTATCACATTCTTTCCTCAAAAGAGTAATAGATAAACATAAAACCCAAAAACCTAAACTTAAAACAAACAATTCTCAAAAGTTAGAGAATTTTCAGCAACCTCCTCGAAAGGTGGACAAGAGGAACCTATAGAAGCACCTTTGAGCTTCGTATTCTCATCATAACCAGGAGGAGGAACACTTGTCATTGCAGCAACTTCAATGTCAGAGACTTTCCTTTGGATTCTGCACCAAAATTCATTGCATAAAACATTGACTTGCTAGAAACATAAATTCAAGATATATAATTTAAATAAATATTAGAATAAAATAAAATATATAAGCTACGAGCCTTAAATTAATCTCTATAAAAAAACTCAAACAAAATGTATATTTTTGTGAGAAAATGATTACTATGTGTTTATTTATTATATATAATATATTTAAACATAATAATATATATTGACATATTTTAATTATTTAATATTGTTGATTAATTAATTATATCTATAAGGCAATAAGAAATGAAATTGAATGTCATGAATTTTGATTAAAAAAATATCAAATAACTACTTTTACATTAGAATTTGGATATGTCAAGATCTCACATAAATTACTAAATATATTATTATACTTATATATTATATAATAAATAAGTGTCACGTAGTGGTCAATTACTTGTCTTTAATGTTGTAATTAATTATAACTATAATTTATCATTAAAAATAATTGAAAATGAAATAATACTCATAATTTATTTTTATATGTTGAATACTTAATAAATAAATATATATGATGTACAATATTAAAATTTTATAATAGTTATATTTATATAATAAGATTATAAATAAGTGTAATATGTAATATATTAAATAAGCTAAGCATTTTAGTGTCATTTAGTTTTAAAATTTTTATTATATACTTACTAGAGGAATTTTATTTTATTTTATTCTTCAATTAATAAAAAAATTATAATTTTTTTCAAAATTTTATTTTAATAGTCATAATTGTAGAAATGAAAAATATAATTATTAAATATAAATTTGTAAAATTTTATAATCTATAATAAAAATATATATAAAATAATTTATATTAAAATAAATATTTATGATTAAAAATTCTATTTTAATACTATTGTTTTGGTGGAGCCAGGTAGGGTAGGTTTAACATTAATTTTTTTAGAAATAATTTATTATTATAAAATAAAATATTTATTTACTATGTTTAATTTAAATTATAATATTTTGTAAGGGAAAATATATCACACATTTGTTTACCTAAATATTTATTAATGCATAATTAACATAATAAATTTTCAAATATTTTAAAAAAATATTTAAATGAGAATAAATATATATTATGTTATATCATATATTTACAATATTTTTATTTACATTAGAAAAAGTGAGTTATATACTAAAATAAACTCATGTAATATAAATGAAATTTTTTAATATACAATTATTATAACAAAGAAAAATATTAATGAAAATTCTAATTAAAGATAAAAATAAAAATTGTTTCCAAGACCTTGGTTCACTCATGTAATAAGACTTCAAATGCATTCATCCAATTAGATGATCAAAAATGATTTTTTAGATATTATAAAGTTAAATAATTTGCATCTATATTTTACAAATGAAAAAATAAAATAGAATTTATTTTCATTGGTGTAGAATAGTTCATTTAATCACTAGTTAAGATCAAAAGCTCAAAAACTGATACAATACTACTTAGCCTACCGGAAATACTAATAAAAACATACTAATCATTTTCTTACAAATGTATGTAATTATGTTTATATATTATTATGCTTATAGAATCATGCAAGGTTCTTCTTTATATAAGGATAACTCAAAATTACAAGATCAAATGCTCCAAGCAATAGATTCCACAGTAGTAGGATATTTAAAATCTGAGCATACAAGAAACTTGAAAGATGAAAAATTTATTTACCCTTCCTTAATATATCTAGAATAAAATTAGCATAACATAACACTAAGTTTTTTAAATTTTATTAGCTTTCTTTTTTCATTTCAATTTGTATTTGTGCCAGACAAAAACGCTCTTCACTACTCTATTTTTAAATAGGTATGGAAATATCAATCTTGCACAATGGTTATGTAAGTTAACAAAACGTTCAGTTTTGTTAATTTTACCAACTTTCTTTTTTCAATTTATTTATTGGTGGTACCATCAATAATACTAAGACAAAATTATTTTACGAATGACACATCCATTTTTCTATTCCTACAATTAGACCAGAAATGAACTATGAACATTGAAAAGTATGGATTTCAATGATGAAGATGGACTCTTTGTTGAGTTGTTTTTAAAGAATTTGAAGGATTATGTAGTAGAAGGATTTTTGGAAAAAGCTCATTTGAAACAATTGGTTCTATTTAAAATTAGGAGTTATTATTTATTATTTATATGTGTAAAGAACAAAATGAATGCATTAATATAATGTCACAAGATTGCAATCCATATGCTCTTGATCACCTACTCCCATGTATGATCTTCAATGGAAAAGGATTTGTTAAGCATTTAACCCTTCAAAATTATTGAATCAAATTTAACTAATCAATATTTTATAATTTAATTAATTTATATTTAATAGAATTAAAATTTGAAATAAATATATTATTATTATATATTTTTTTAACAACATAAGCCAATACACTTTCTAAAAAATTGAAAGATTTAAATATATTTTATATAGTATATATTTGAAGTGATAATAATATTTTGGGGCAAGTAAAAAAACTTTAATATTATAGATTAAAAATTAGAAGTTAAAAATTAAAGTCATCTTTTATATAATAAATTTGAAAGTTTATTCATTTTGAATTTAAGATAATTAATGAAAAAAGTATTTTGTAGAAACCAATATTGAGTAACAAAAATATGCAACATATCAATTTGTACATTCACTTTGGAGTTGGTCTACCAATTCTTTTAGGACTTTTTTCACTCTTACCATTGCACTCTTTAGCACTTTGATATTACATTTTGATCTCCAAATATATTTTAACATGTTCAAAAATATTTCTCTTGCTAGAAATAAATTAAACCTAGACTAAATATTAAGAAGTTTTTGAAATATAAAAGTTAGAGAATTTTTTTATTAAAATAAGTGTGGAAGGGCCTCAACCCTTACAAATCATAATAAAAATTCATCAAAAAATAAGCTTGAAAAAAAATCCAGCAAACCACCACAAATCCAACAAATTTTATAATCAGTACATGCAATAAACAATTAACCAATAACACACATGTACAACCTGGTGCAGGGGAATGAAATGCTCAAGCAAGGCTCTAAAGAGGACAATTGGGAAGTGTTAGAGCCTATAATGGCTTTCAAATTATGTAATAGACCTATATGTTTGAAGTGTCCAAATGTCCTTAAAAGGACCCAAAATATGCTTGTAAGTGGACCAATAGTGTCTAAGGATGAAATTGGGGTTCTAGGAGTTTAGAATAGGTCAATGAATAAATCTAAGACCTATTAGGGGTCATTAGATTGAAGTTTGACATTCAAGAAAGTCTTTTTAATAAGTTTAAATATTTAAATTTTGATTATAAATGGCTAGTTTAGTATTTGGTGGGAAGTTAAGGTTTAGTGTCAAAATCCTTAAACTAATCCCTCTAACCGATCTAAAGAGGTTATGGAAGTTAAGGTAAGGTCTTTTAATGAAAAATTAATCCATTATGCGGGGAGAGTAAGAAGAGAGATTTGTGTAGTACAGACTGCTATAGGGAATAAGAGAAATATATGAATTTTACAAAGTTTATCATGTGTTTTTATCATGCTTGAAGATTGATAATCCATTGAGACTGATGTATTGATGCTTTAGGAATATTTCCTTATCAGTTTGAAGACATTTTGAATGAATTTTGCATTGTGTTGAATCCATTTAATTCTCTGTGTTAGTACTGTCACAGTTAAGGGCATAGAACTCACTGTTTGGATTGAAGTTTAACAAAGATGGATATCATTCCATGAAAGTAAAAGCCTAACATTCATGGAATGGTTGTATCTAACATGTACAAGTATGAATCTAACCTATGATGTGTAGATAGTTTGAAGAAAGGGTGATCACCATTGATTTGTGGCAAGAAACCCAAGGAAAGTGCTTGGTATGCTACATTAGTAGGAGATCGGGATGAAGGATAGGGGTATTTTATGATTTGGAGTGTCTTAATATGTTTTAGACAAGGTGAATCCATCACCATTTGTGCCTTGAAGTGTTGGGAAGATAGATATTTGAGAAGCCCTAGAAACAAGGGTTTGAGGAGAGTAATTTGGGGCTATTGATGTTTCTGAAGGTCTGGCCCTAATTTCTTTGGGACTTGGTCATTTTAAGTCATAAATAAACACTTCTGAGAGTTTGGGGTCTTGAGAGTAAAAGGAGCATATGGTTTCTTTGTTATTTGGGGTCATTTTGTGCACTTTTGTGGTCATAGTGTGTAGATAACAGTACATGGTCCAAAGAAGTCTATGCTATGCTTTTTATATTTTATCATATGGTAAAAAGGGTATCTAAAACACTAATTTATTTGGTCATTCCTTTGTAAGTTTTAAAATTTAAGTGTCATTTACTATCGCTACAAGGCTACAAGAAGGGGCTTTAGGCCTATGACAACATTTGGAGAAACTTGAAGAGTTGGGTGTGTTGGATAGTACTTGAAACCCTAAAAACACTTGAATCCATCCTAATACAATCTAAAGACACCACATATACCACCATTTTTCATTGGGAGGAGTCTTGGTCAGTTTGAGGTCATTTAAAGGACTTGAGGGCTTGGGGATAGTGCCTAAACCTCTCAAAGTTATAACTCATCTTAGTTATTATCACCCACCAATCTTACCTTGACATCAAGTCATATCAGATCATAGTAGGAATCCTTTGGAAAAATTTGGAAAGTGGTCTTGAGAGCTTTGATAGCTTAGATCCTTAGATTAGCCCTTGGAGTTGAAGTATCCTTTTAGGAGAAGCACTGAGTTGATCCACCTTGTCAAGAAGATCAAGAACCATGTTTGAAGCAGAAAAATAATTTCCCACAAGGATAAAAACATTAAGTTGGAAAGGATAGTAAGAGAGCAAGTGGTAGATAATAAGAAGTTAAAGGCAACATTGGAACAAAGGGAGAAGGAGAACAATGAGAAGGATAGGATGATGAGAACTATGATGGAGAGAATCTTGGCATTAGAGAAAAGAGATAGAAGCATAAGACATGATAAGGAAATAGAAGTTGAAGAAGAAGGGGTACCCCAAGAGGAAGAACAATTAGATCTTGAAGATCTAAGGATGGTTAAGATTGCAAAATCCATAAAGAGAGGAGATACAAGGGCAAGAGCATATTTGCCTAAGTATGGAGGGAAGATGGATGATGAAGAGTTGATTGATTGGTTTAGTGCAGTTGAGAACTTCTTTGAATGTGAAGATGTTGAAGAAGGACAAAAGGTGAAGATTGAAAAGTCAAGGTTGAAGGGACACGCTCTACTATGGTGGGATTGTGTTCAAGTAGAAAGATGGAAGAATGGGAAGCCCAAGATTACATCTTGGCATGCTACGATGGATAAGATGAAGGAAAATTTTTTGCCCAATAATTCTAGGGTGCAGCTATAAAAGAAATTGCAAGGTCTGAAGAAAAAATACATGGATGTACAAAAGTACACTGAAGAATTTCACAAGTTAGACATAAGGGTGAGTCATGAAGAGGATGTTGAAGAGAAGATTGCAAGGTACATGGGGGGACTTAGGTTCAATATCCAAGATGAAATTAGTCTTTCTACCCCTAGATTAGTTGAGGAGTGTTATGAATTGGCCATAAAGGCCGAGGAAAAGATTGAAAGAAGGCATGAGAGACAATGAAGTACAAGAGGAGGTTCATCAATGAGGGAAGAGGTGGTAGAGGCAATAGTAATTTTCAGAATGGAAATGATAAAGACAAGGACAAACCATACTCATAAGAGACAAGAGGAGGATCTAGAGGTGGAAGAAGTGGAGGAAGAGGAAGTGGAGTGTTCATAGGAAGATGGTTCCATTGTAATGAAGTGGGTCACCAATCCTTTAGATGTCCCAAGTGGAATGAGGACAAGGGTAGAGAAAGAAGAGTGAACTTGGTAGAGGAAGAAACCAAGAAGGAAGAGCAGCAAGAACCCATTGAATCCCGTCTAGAAGGAGAATACTTATTGATGTGAAGAAGAAGTCAAGCACCATTCAATCCAAGCATCTTTAGATCAAATTTTTTGATCCAAGAAAAGGTATGCAAACTCATTATAGACTCAGGAACAAGTCATAATGTAGTGTCTCACGAAGTTGTTCAGAAGTTGAATTTGAAAACTTTTCCACATCCTAGGCCATATTATGCAACTTGGATGAATGTAAATAAAAATATGCTTGGTAGTGATCAAGTCATGATTGAATTTTCAATTGGAAGGTATAGGGATAGGGTATTGTGTGATGTTCTCACTATGAGTTGTGGGCATTTGATTTTGGGAAGATCTTGGAAATGGTCTAGAAGAGTTATCCATGATGGCTACACAAAAAAATACTTAGTCCATCAAGAAGGTAGGAGACATGAGTTACAACCATTATTGAAAAGACAAGATGAGCCTATAATAATATGTTTAGGGCAGGAATTTACTATGTAGGTGCAATATGATACTAGTTGGAATCACACCAAAAAGTTGCATATTAAGGAAGGACATGATAGTCCTAAGAAGAATAAATTATTGGGGCATGATTTTTTGGTGATTGGGACAGTCTAATTTCCTATTGGAGGGAAGGTAAATGAAGATACATTGATGACAGGACTGAGAAAAATAAAGGAGTCACAGGAAAAAATATTCAAGAAGAAGCAACACTGTTCTAGCACTGGTACATTTGACCTATTTTTTCTACCAAGACTTTTGACCAAAAAATTAAAAGGTTTTGCTTGGTTGGATTATAGAAGGAAAATTTAAAAAAAAAATAAAATTTATGCCTGTGTTCGTCGAAATATCGACAAATCCCATGGTAGTCAAAATTTTGACAAACACGGTTATAACTTAAAAAAAAAAGGGCATTTCATTTCTCATTTCATTATTCCCAGCCAGTGAAATAGAAGGGCAGCGTGCACACGAAGGAGATTGAGCAGCTGAAACCTTAACCTAGGGTTTTGGAGGTTTTTCATTCTTTCTCTCAACTATTTAATTTACTAGATACCCAATTAGTATTATCATTTTCTTCTTTTATTCATTGACTTATGCTTCGAGACTGGTTAGCTGACTATCTTCAATTTACATACATTTTGACCTTTGTATAGATAAAGAAAACAAAAGACTTTTATTTTAACTCCAATGGAAGCCGAATGGTTCTCCAATTGATGGAGAAAAGATTTACATTATAGGCCCGTCGATCTGCCAGTCTAGGGTATAGTTGCAAACCCTAATGATATAGTTTCATGAAATAGTATATTCTCCAGTGCTGCCCCCAAATCATTAGATGACAAAAGTATAAATAGACAAGTAAACCCTAGCTATTCTATAGCTACATTATTGATTATTGATTGACCTTGGGCTATCAGGGTAAGTGGGATTGTGTTGTTCACTACATTGGTAGTTTTGTTTGAGCCAAAATGGTATCAGGATGGATGATTTTTAAAGAACTTGTTATCATTTTTATTTTCCAATGGCGCCAATAATTTAGAATATGCAGTTGTTCATGTCTTTAATTTCAATGACGCAGTTTTATATCTATGAGCATCTCTTGATGCAAGGAATACAAGTGAAGCATTGAAGCTTACAAGGGTTTGGCTGTAAAAGAAATGGCTACTCCACTAAGTGGGCTAGTAAAATGAATTGGATGTTGAACTCATAATAACTGACTCATAGAAGATATGGTAACTCAGGTACTTAAATAATTAGTAGTGGACTCACAAAACCTCGCTCATAGGAAAAATGGCGGCTGAGATTGTTGCAAGGTCTTGAGAACTAAATGCATTAAAATGAGTCGAGTAGTGAACTCACAAGAATTCAGAGTGAAAACTTGAGGAATGGATTGTTGAAACCATGGTTTGAGTCTTAAGCTTGCAAGACACTGGTCATTGAATATAGTTGTAAAGAATGAGATGGTAGAAGAATGAATTAAGTATAAATATGTCACATGGTTTCCAAAAAACTATAGCCAAGAATGAAGTCAGGTTATTTGGTGCAAGCCATTGTCATGACCAAATCATTATTGATTATAGCTACAGACGTAATTGACCAACATTATTGATCAATAAACAAATCAACATAATCTATGTGATAACTAACATCGTTAACTAGTCATGTCAATTGATCAGCAAGAGACATAGTATAACTTGTGATTTATCTTTAGTAACTAATCCAAATAAAGAAGGAAATTCATTTACAAGATCACTTTAGTTGTCTAAACCAGAGACAAGGACATCATAGAGACAGGGACATTACAGAGAAGATTTTATTATGAGAATATTGCAGCAATATGATCTTCATGACATTTGATATCAAAACACTAGATTTAATCAAAGTCTATGGTTCAAGAAGATAAGGATATCGGTATTTATTTCACAGAAACAATGATGTAGGAGCATCTCGGGTCCTTGGAAATCCTATGTCACCAAAAAGAACTTGGAGTTTTGTCTGTGTTGCTCAGTTTCTACTTTAACCGAGTTGGTCAGTAGTTGGTCAGTTCCCTTTGGTTACCTAGGGTGGTTGGTTATCTCCTGGGCTGTCGATTATTTCACTGGCACTCGGCATTGTCTGTTTGTTGCTTGGTTATCTTGCTTACCGATGGGTTTAGTTTTGTTTCCTGTTGTGGCTGAATTATGCATTTATATTGGATCACAAAATTAATGTTGGAATCCATCATTGGGAAACGTGTGGTCCCAGATTTGACTGTTACTTCCGTTAATTATGGATTTGAAGGCCAACTCAGCTCGGTAGCTTCTTGTATAAATGTAGATGTTTGGTGGTAGTTTAGGGAGTCCGTTTTTGATAGAAGATAGTAGACATTAGATTGGAGATTTCTGATAGATCCTCACATGTTTGAGGACTTCTGTAATTCATTGTAATATCAGGCCCTAACTGGGAAGGCCTTATAGCCCGGCATGTATGGTTCCAATTGATGATAATATATGAAAGATTTGGCATTCTCCCTCTCACTCTTGTTTGTTGCTTCCACATGTGTGTTGCAGGCTTGGATCATTAGGGTGTGCCATCCTTTGGCCCCTCATGCATCCCTGCCTTGCGTTAGGTGGTATCAGAGTGAGGTGAGATCTTGATCTAGTTTTGCGGATCTAGGTTTGCAGGTTCCTCTTGAAGCCCTAGTTGAATTGTTGTGGAGTAGAAGATTGTGATCTAACTTTCAATTGCAGAGGGTTGTTAAGATGGTTCATAGGAGGTGAGATGCAGATCCAAGATTGGCAGATATGCTAAGACAGATTGTTGCTAGGTTAGAAGTAGTGGAGACAGCCCAAAGAAGAGGCAGACATCTTAAAGATGTTAATGATGATGAAATTGAAGAAGAATAGGCGAATGTAGAACTTTCTCCTATTATGGATCAAGGTGAAGAAATATTTTTGAAGGCTTTGACAAGTTTGAAGTCAACACCACATTTTAATCCTCCTGAGTATGGTGGAAAGCTAGATTCTGATGAATTGGTGGGCTGGATCATTGAGATGGAAAAGTATTTTGAATATGAAAATATTCCTGAGGATAAGAAGGTGAAGATTGCAAGCACAAAGTTGAAAAGTCATGCATCCTTATGGTGGGAACACCTACAATTGGATCAGAAGAGGAAAGGAAAAGACAAAATCAAGGTATGGAGTAAAATGGTCAATAAGTTGAAAGGAAGATTCTTACCCTGTGATTATCAAATTAACCTAGTTCGGCGAATGCAAAGTTTGAGACAGAAGGATAGCTTGGTAAAAGAGTATACTGAGGAATTCTACAGATTAGATATCAGATCTGAACATGATGATGATGATGTGGAAAGAATCGACAAATACCTGAATGGTTTGAGGGTTTCCATCCAAGAGGAGATTAGTATGGTCAAATTGGAGAACATTGAAGAGGCTTATCAATTTTCTTTGAAAGTCGAGGAGAAGTTGAACAAAAGACATGAATAGAGATAGAGAGGTCGAGGTGGTAGATTCCATAGAGGAAGAGGTAGATCTAATGGTGAAAATAGTAGATCTGAACCAGAAAAGACAAATCTAGACAAAGGAAAGACTGAGTGGAAAGGTGAAAGTTCTAGAGGTAGAGGCAGTAACTACCGAGGTGGTTATGGAAGAGGAAGTTTTTGAGGAACTTGTTATAATTGTGGAGAGGAAGGACATAGATCTTTTAAATGTACACAAGCAAGTAAGAAGGTTGGAAGCAGTAGAAATGCTTTGGTGCAAGAAGAGTCACCGAATGAACCTAAGAAAGAAAATAACTTGATGGTAAGGAGATCACTATGGAATGAGAACAAGAAGGAAGATCCGGTAATGAAAAGTTTGTTCAAGAGAAAATGTAGAGTTTCTGACAAAGTTTGGAAGGTAATCATTGATAGTAGTAGCTCAGAGAATCTACCATCTGAAGAGATGGTCACAAAATTGCAGTTGGAAAGGTTGGTACATCCGAAGCCCTATCAGATTTCATGGATCAAGGATGAGCATACACTCCTGGTAAGTGAATAATGTTATGTGAATTTGAAGATTGGAAAGTACTATGATAAGGTGTTATGTGATATCATGCCTATGGATTGTTGTCATATTTTGTTGGGTAGACCTTGGCAATATGATAGACATGCTATATATGATGGGAGATTGCATAAGTATACTATTGTGGCTGAACGAAAGAAAAAAATCCCATTACCATTGATGGAAGAACCTGTTAGTAATGTTTTCACATTTGTGAAAGTTTGTTTGATGGAAGGAAGGAATTTTTTTAACTCTTTGAAGAGGAATGATGTATGTTTTGCTATGATTCCTAATAAACTGAGTAAGAAAATAGAGGATAATGTCCCTGAGGAGATTGATAAGTTACTCACCTAGTATAGTGATATCATTTCTAATAATGTACCTGATGGTTTGCCATCGAAAAGAAGCATTGATCATTGTATGGATCTAATCCTTGGAGCTAGTTTACCGAATAAGACACCTCATTGGTTGACACCTACCGAGAATCAAGAATTGAACCGACAGATTCAAGAGTTGCTGGAGAAAGGTTTGATTAGAGAAAGTTTGAGTCCTTGTGAAGTACCTGCTGTATTGGCACCTAAGAAGAATGGAGAATGGAGAATGTGTACTGATTCCATAGAAATCAATAAGATAATAGTGAAGTATAGGTTTCCTATACCGAGAATAGATGACATAATGGACAGTTTGACTGGAGCAAAGTATTTCACAAAGATTGATTTGAAAAGTGGGTATCATCAGATCAGAATCAGAGAAGGTGATGAATGGAAGACTACTTTCAAGATAAAGGAAGGTTTGTATGAGTGGTTGGTTATGCCTTTTGGTTTAACTAATGCACCGAGTACTTTTATGAGGTTGATGAATGAAGTTTTGAAGAAATTCTTGGGTAAATTTGTGATTGTATATCTTGATGATATTATGATATTCAGTAAGACCAGAGAAGAATATTTTTTGCATGTTAGACAAGTTTTGCAGAGAGTGAAAGAGGAAAAGTTGTTGATAAATCTGAAAAAGTGTTCATTCATGAAAGAAGAAATTGTGTATTTGGGATTTTTTATTTCAGCTGATGGTTTGAAGATGGATCCTGAAAAGGTTGAAGCTATTTTGAATTGGCCTACACCTGTGAATGCTAGTGAGGTAAGATCATTTCATGGTTTGGCAAGTTTTTACCGAAAGTTCATAAGGAATTTTAGTTCAATTTGTAATGCTACGTGTTGACACTAAAATTTTCAAGTCCTAAAGGAATAGGACGTTAGGGAAGTATAATATATATTTTCAATATTTTATAGATTTCCTTTGATAAAAGATTAAAATGGATAAAAGGTGTGTGCGTTTGTTATTTTTATTCTCATGTGTTAGGTTGTAAATTGCTTTATTTTACGCATATTTGTTTTAGATAATAATAATTCTAAAAATAAAAAATAAAATAGGTTGAACAAAAAAGGCGGTGAGAGGGAGTTGAACACTCAACCTCTCAAGCCGACCTTTTTCCTACCTATCTACCCTCCTACCCCCTAACCAGTTAGTCTATTTGTTTTCTTCAAGAGGGTTAGGAGAAAATACTTATTTATCTTTGTTTTTATATGCAGGTGAGAAATAAAGTGCAACCTCTTACACAGGGAGTAATTTCTTCCCTAATTAAACTTTCAAATCAAATAAGAATTTCTCTATGTATTTAGTTATTTTTATGATTTTAGGAAAAATAATGGGTAGAGGGAGTTGAACACTCGACCTCTCAACCCATTCATTTTCCTACCTAACTACCTGACTCTACCCCCTACCAATTGCTCTATATTATTCCTTGGGAGTGTAGTTGTAAATAATGTATAAATTAAAGAAAATCTTATCTCCTTTGAAATAAAATGTTAAAATAAATATTGTTTATGAGATAGGAATTTCATATGCTATAATAATTATTTTATTCTTAATTTTTGATTTACCCCCAAAACCCTAAAAGTAAAAATATATGATGAAATAAAGGTAAAATTTGATGAATATTAATTTGTTTAGGGTTTTGGTATATTTTGATGTTAATTCTTAAATTTCTCATATCCCTACTTTTAATATGATATATTCACCTTGGTTATATTTTAGGGTAAAAGGCATGTAGGTTGATTATTATTGTTTAGGGTAAGATAGTAATTGATTGATTTTATTATTTAAATTCAAAATCCCTAAAAGAAGTTTTTTACTTTATGCCTTCATCTTAAATTTTAGGGCAAAGTGGGTGTAAATAGTTTTACCCCACTTTACTTAATTTCTCATTTCATGAATTAATTTATTAATGCACTTCATGTAATTGTAATGTTAATTTGCATTATGATTATTTTTTATTTTAAGCAAAATCATTTTTTCCTTTCATTAGGGTTGAAACGTAAAACCTTTTTACCCTAATGTTTCTAAAATGTGTTTATGTAACATTATTTTGTTATGTTTGTAAATGATTTTGAAAATAAAAATAAAATGCTACAACCTAATGTCACTTTATTAATTATCTCATTATTGAAATCTTTTAATAATTAATATGCTTGCCTATATTTTGACAAGTAATGTGGATGATATATTATTAATTTTTTAAGTTTCATTTTTTCACTTTATGATAATTTATGACACCTATGTATTTTGATTAATTATTAATTAATAAATGAATAATAAATAATTGTTGTATAGGCTTAATATATTATGCATGTAATGATTTCAAATTTAGGTTTTAAATATTATCTAATATTAGGTGTTTTGTGCAGGAACTAAAATATTGGATTATTAATGCACAGAAATACCTAAGGGAGAATAAAGTGCGATACTCAGGTTGAATTATATGGGAACTATTTCCCTAACAACCATTGTTATGGCTTGTTATGTATATTTTTGGGGTAGTTGTATAATTAGGTCCTATGAAAGGGCATGTCCTTTCACAGAGAACTATTGGGTTTTATATTTATATGTATTCAATTGTAAAAAAAAAAATTACAAACAAGGAATCACGACAACAAAATTGAAAAGTCCACCCTCTCACGGATTGGAATTTAATGCCCAAAATCTTATGTATGAATATCATATGAGTTTTTGTACCCTACTGTTAATATAGTTTTTTACGTTCAATTGGTTTCTCGGATTACTCTCTAGCCAGGGTATCCTACTATGTTTTCTATTTCATGCATTTATTTATGATTAATTTGTACAATTTGAATTATGGTAGCATGGTCTGAGAACCTGTTATTGTTTCCTTTTGGTCTCTTTAGTTGAGTTAAAAACCATAGGACCTATTGTATAAGTTGTTGTAAATTTTGTTTCAATAGAAACTTGTAGGTTGATGGTCTCATTTTACAGAAGTGAGTTATCTTAAAACTGTCTCCAGTTATACACAACATTGAATGTATCTGACTCTATTCCCATTTTGGTATTAGGCACTAGTCTATGTGTTCATTTGAAATTGTCATTTATTTCTTTCTGTGATTTACATATCTTATCTGTTATCCTAGTTACAAAGCATTAAATTAGGTTTAGCATTACTTTCTAGCCTTAGTTTAGATTTCAAGCTATCTGACAATTAGGATATTAGGTTGTTTTCTCCTCCAAGGATCATTAACTCCTTTGGAAGGAATTTCTGTTGTTTATGCACGTGTTTGTGCAATTAGACAACATATTCGATTTAGGCCTACCAAGCTTGGTTCGATCGAACTAGAATTGCAGAGGCATTTATTGTGCCTATCAGTTGGCCTCAAAATAGTCCATCATTTTTGAGCACCAACACTATGACTGAGACTATGAGAGGAGACAAAAGAGAATTCAAGTGGACACATGGAGCTAATAGAAGTTTTGAGACTTTGAAGCAGAAGGTTGCTGAATTACCTGATTTCAGAAAGGTATTTCAAGTAGAATTTGATGCAAGTGGAAGTGCAATTGGAGTTGTGTTGAGTCAAGAAGGTAAACATGTTTCTTTCTTTAGTGAAAATTTGAATGATGCTAGAAGGCAATATTCTGTGTATGATCAAGAATTATATGCCATTGTTCAAGCACTGAAGAAATGGAGACATTATTTGATACCGAGTGAGTTTGTGCAGAGCACCTATTCAAGATCAACAAGATACTAAATGGGATGAATATTTTATTCAGAAAGGTATGTTGTTTAAAGGTATTCAGTTGTGTATACCAAGAGGAGTAATGAGATCTAATTTGATAAAGGAGAAACATAGTAGTGGATTGGCTGGACATTTTGGTATTGATAAAACATGGAATTTGCTTAAGGAGAAGTACTTTTGGCCGCAGTTGTATAGAGATGTTCAAAAATTTGTGAAAAGTTGTGGTATTTGTCAAGTTGCAAAAGGAGTAAGTCATAATACTGGATTGTATACACTGATTGTTGTTCCTGAGAAACCTTGGATTGATATTAGTATGCATTTTGTTCTTGGCTTACCGAAGACAGTAAGAGGTAATGATTCTATATTTGTTGTTGTGGATAGATTTTCTAATATGGAACATTTTATACCTTGTAGAAAGACATCAGATGTAGTACATGTAGCAGATCTTTTCTTTAAGGAAATTGTTAGATTGCATGGATTATCGAGGAGTATTATCTCTGACCGAGACAGTAAATTTTTTGGATATTTTTGGAAAACACTTTGGAAGAAATTTGGCATTGAGTTGAAATATAGTTCTACATTTCACCCACAGATCGATGGACAGATTGAAGTTGTGAACAAAAGTTTGGGAAATATTTTGAGATGTTTAGTTGGGGACACACCAAGTAATTGGGATTCTATGTTGGCACAAGCAGAGTTTGCATACGATAATTCAATGAATAGGAGTACTGGAAAGACACCATTTGAGATTGTGAATGGCACACAACCGAGGGGAATATCTAATTTGAGAGACATTGTTGATGAGAATAAGAAAAGTGCTGAAGGAGTAAAGTTTGTTGAGTACATGAAGACATTACATGAAGATGTTAAGCTAAAGCTGGAAGACAGTAATCAGAAATACAAAGACAGAGCTGATAGATCAAGAAGACATAAGAATTTTGATGTTGGTGATGAAGTGATGGCTCATTTGAAGAAAGGTTGATTTCTTGTTGGAACATATGGAAAGCTGAAGATGAAGAAGTTTGGACCGATAGAATATCCTAAGAAGTAGAATGATGAAGTTGAATAGATTTTGAAGGAAAGAGTTGGCAAAAGAACAAGAGGAAACCAGTAATGGAATATCTGGTTAAGTGGAAGAATAGACCGATGGAAGATAGTTCATGGATTTCATAGTCTAAGTTGGATGTAGCTCAAACCAGACCTACCAAATGATTCAGAGAATCATTTCAAAACAACCCCAGGTGTCTGATGCAGGAGCATCTCGGGTCCTTGGCAATCCTGTGTCACCAAAAAGAATTTGGAGTTTTGTCCGTGTTGCTCAGTTTCTACTTTAACTAAGCTGGTTGGTAGTTGGTCAGTTCCCTTTGGTTACCAAGGGTGGTTGGTTATCTCCTGGGCAGTTGGTTATTTCACTGGCACTCGGCGTTGTCTATTTGTTGCTCGGTTATCTTGCTTACTGACGGGTTCAGTTTTGTTTCCTATTAAGGCCAACTTGTGCATTTATATTGGATCATAGAATTAATGTTGGAATCCATCATTGGGAAGTGTGTGGTCCTAGATTTGATCGTTACTTCTGTTAATTATGGATTTGAAGGCAGACTCAGCTTGGTAGCTTCTTGTATAAATGTAGATGTTTGGTGGTAGTTTAGGGAGTCAGTTTTTGATAGAAGATAGTAGACATTAGATTGGAGATTTTTGATAGATCCTTGCATATTTGAGGACTTCTATAATTTATTGTAATATCAGGCCCTAATCAGGGAGGCCTTACATCTTGACATGTATGGTTCCAATTGATGATAATATATGAAAGATCTAGCATTCTCCCTCTCACTCTTGTTGTTTTTTGCTTCCACATGTGTGTTGTAGGCTTGGATCATTAGGGTGCACCATCCTTTGGCCCCTCATGCATCCCTGCCTTGTGTCAAACAAGAACCTTGCAATTGAAATATAAGAATTGAGTCCCAAATCTCATAAGATCAGACAAGGGACAATACAGTGGAATAGGAATCTCCTATTTGAGGTACTCTATCAAATATTTGATGTTTATGCTTTGTTCCAAAACTCTCATTTCACAGTTGACTGGAATGGTTTGAACCATTCTAGTCGGCCCTATATTATATCTCATAGAGATGATTTGATTTTATACTAGACCAGGGCTCTATTTCAAATCCACAGAGAAATAACAACTAACCTTCTCTAGCACCTTCAAACGGTCTCAGGGACACTCTAACCTGGTTGATCAAGTTAGGTTAGGGCCAACTGGAATGGTTAGAAGGGGGTACTTGAGTTTGATGTTATTGTCTTTGGTGACTCTCAAAGACCCCGAATCAAATAGACTTTGAAACTAATTTACTATAAAACCACTATTGCATGCATTCCTATCTTTCACTGGTATTAATATGATGACTGTTGCAATGATGGTATTAATATGAATTCTCTTCATGTGTGATGGATGTATTATGATGGTTTATCTACAGCTTCATTAAGCACCATACTTATTTCTTTTTGTCTTGATGATAATTGACATAATATGTCATCTTATGAACATGACTGATTATGGGTTTACTTGATTGGACAGTAGAATCATGATTTACATTTTGATAATGTGGTTTTCCACAAGATTGTCATTCTTGATAACATGTGAGCTTGGTAGTGATTGATGGAGATACTCAATATCTGTCATCCTCAATCATAACACATTCTCATATTGCATTTCTTTGATGTGCTCCTTGATGCTAAATAGGAAAATTATCTTATTGAAAGAATTCATGTTTTTCCTTGATACATTTGATGCTTATTGACTATTTGTGGAAAGAATATGAAAACTATCTACTTGAACTCTTACTTGCTATGTACAATTTACCACTATCTCCTAACTATCTTTCACTGGTATTAATATGATGACTATTGCAATGATGGTATTAATATGAATTCTCTTCATGTGTGATGGATGTAATATGATGGTTTATCCACAACTTCATTAAGCACCATACTTCTTTCTTGTTGTCTTGATGATAATTGACACAATATGTCATCTTATGAACATGATTGATTATGGGTTTACTTGATTGGATAGTAGAATCATGATTTACATGTTGATAAGGTGGTTGTCCACAAGGTTGTCATTCTTGATAACATGTGAGCTTGGTAGTGATTGATGGAGATACTTGATATCTGTCATCCTTGATCATAACACATTCTCATATTGCATTTCTTTGATGTGCTCCTTGATGCTAAATAGGAAAATTATCTTATTGAAAGAATTCATGATTTTCCTTGATACATTTGATGCTTATTGACTATTTGTGGAAAGAATATGCAAACTATCTACTTGAAATCTTACTTTCTATGTACAATTTGCCACTATCTCCTAACTATCTTTCATTGGTATTAATATGATGATTGTTGCAATGATGGTATTAATATGAATTCTCTTCATGTGTGATGGATGTATTATGATGATTTATCCATAGCTTCATTAAGAACCATACTTCTTTCTTGTTGTCTTGATGATAATTGACACAATATGTCATCTTATGAACATGACTGATTACGGGTTTACTTGATTGGATAGTAGAATCATGATTTACATGTTGATAAGGTGGCTATCCACAAGATTGTCATTCTTGATAACATGTGATCTTGGTAGTGATTGATGGAGATACTCGATATCTGTCATCCTCAATCATAACACATTCTCATATTGTATTTCTTTGATGTGCTCCTTGATGCTAAATAGGAAAATTATCTTATTGAAAGAATTCATGATTTTCCTTGATACATTTGATGCTTATTGCTTATTAGAATATGCAAACTATCTACTTGAAATCTTACTTGCTATGTACAATTTTCCACTATCTCCTAACTATCTTGAGGTGCTCAAGGTTTGCCACCCCTTGACCAGATGTGTTTTTTTGCTATTATGTTACTAGGTTAAAGATGGGGACATCACACTATCTATAGAAGACTGTCATGAAACACTCAGTCTTGTGACTGAATAGAACTGTCCTTTTTGAAATTGTCACATTAAGAAGTATAAAAGGTTATGTCTTTCATGATACACCCTTGAGAGGAATGTCACATTCATGTTCCTTTCACCTTGTCTATAGTAATTTTCAAGTGTTGTATGACTATCCCGTAGGTCCCTTTACATTTCTTTATCTTTTCAATTTATATCATCATATCAACCATTTTATAGTCTTTGACTCAATTGTGTCTAAGAACTCTTCCTTTCATTGTCTATGTGTCTATCATTCTTTCCTTACTATGATTCAAAATTGAACCTTTCTAGTAATCTCTATCACCACTGTCATATTTTCATGACTTACACCCACTATTATTCATCCTCACAGTCATCATTCCAAAAGGACTGCTTTATTTCTATATATCTATCATTAATAAAAAATCGTCACCCTCTAATCTCTTCGGTTAGACTTGATTTGTCTTTAGATAAAAGGTCTATATCATATGCACTTGGATTGTCATATTAATTTATCTTAGTTGTCCTTTAACATCATGACTCTCATTTAAATCTGATGATTTAGGGCCTTTGTTCATGCAAACACTGTCCTCTTATTTGCCCTTTATCATTGATGTTGTTGACTCTAGAAGACTATGATGGTTACGGTGTTTTCTATCTTCGCTTTGTCCTTGTTTCATGTCTGATACACTTTCCTTGAAGATCTCTATCTTCTTTTGCCACTCATTAAACCCTTACTCAATGTTGAGAATCTCCTATAGACCTACATTTCCATTGTAACACTTAGTACATTAATTGAAGGCTATTAGTACATTAATTGAAGGCTATCATTTGGGCCCTACAATCTTCCCTTAAAGGAACAACTATAAGTGAGGGGTAAGAGGTGAACTTCTCAATTTTAACATAGGTATCACTTTACCTAAAGATGGTTGTTTACTAGCTACCCTTCAATAGGACACTTGATTGTACCCATTTGAACACAGTTCACATCCCAAAAGTCTACATTTCTAGGATTGTTTAGCATTGTCCTAGTCAATCCATGTGTGTATGCTTGCTGCCCATACCAACCTGTATCACCTGCAATGTTTCCTTTCTTATGAAGAGGAATAGTATCACCAAAACACATTATTATCTTGTCTTTATCCCTACAAGTCAGTGGTATTAACTAAAATTTCTCTTTGCCTTTGTGAACAATATATGTATTAGAGTAGCCATCATGAATTGTCCTTCTCATACATATTATATTTTTTACTTAGCATCCATATTTGCCTAAGCAGTATTGTGAACTTTCCTCCAACACATGTACTATTGTGAAAATCATCACAAGTCCATTTGTTGGAGGGAAATTCATAGTACAAATGTTTGGAGGTCTGAAGGAAATAAGAGAATTTGAAGAGTCACGAGTGGTGAGAAAATTCTTTTGAGTAGAAGCTTTGGAGGCACTGTAGATCAATCCATATCTTTGGTCACAAATGTATATAGGCAATGCAGATCCTACATACCAAAATTTCATCTTAGTATTGATTTCCTTCTGTTGTGAAATTCAAACCCTATAATTAGGAAAATGTCAACCAATGCAAGGAGTGCAACCAAAATTTGGAGAATTAATCAAATGGACACAACTCAAAAATTATGAACATGGCATAATCTTCAGGTAAAGTGATTCTTATCAGGGGCACTATCTATCCACATCTGAACATGGTTGTTTATTGGTTGCCCTTCAATAGGACACTTGACTGCACCTATTTGAACACAGTTCAAATCCCAAAAGTCTGCATTTCTAGGATTGTTTAGCATTGTCAAATCATTATGCTTTCAAATCAATTACCTATCGAGGTATCCCTTGCGAGGGAGAGAAGACAAACACATAAAGAACATGCACATAAACATGGCAACTAAAAAAATTAAATGGAATACACCAAGAAGTACCAAATGATGAATGCTCAATTGTTGTAATGGAAAAGCAATATCAGAACTGTCCATTTCTAGAACTTGATTTTTCTATAGTCCTAATGATTTTTCTTATTTATTGTCTGTGCTTGGTGATAGGATTTTGAACATTGTTGACATACTTAAATGGAATACACAATACCAAATGATGAATGCTCAATTGTTGTAATGGCAAAGCATGAGAACCGTCCATTTCTAAAATTTGATTTTGTATAGTCTTAATTATTTTTCTATAGTCCTAATGATATTGAAAATTATTGACAAAGAGTGTTTCTTTTTTTTTTTATAGTATAAATGATTTTTCTATAGTCGTAATGATTTTTCTTATTTCTTGTCTTTTGTCCCTTTTGATTTCCTATGTCTGTGCTTCATGACAGGATTTTGTCACCTTCTTTTGATGGTATATTTCAATCACTCTATATATGGAATACTATTTGTTCACTATTTTATTTCAGCATCATATTTCTTTCATTTTTCATATACACAAAGACTACACATGCTGATAAAAAAATGATCTATTTGATTTAGGTTTACTTTTCATTATTGTAAATGGTTAATATTTATGATGGTACTTCTTGGTGTATTTCATATAAAAATAATCATATAAAAATAATAAATGTAGTAACGATGGTGCGGTGCTATATTGATATAAGCTTGATGACTCTTGTCAATGTGCCAAACTATCAATGTGGTGGTGGGCAGTGTGTGTTGAAGACTTCACGGACACCGAACAACCCTGGATGACCATTTTGGTGCTACCCAAATAGAAAAAAGGTTGCTAATGTGTATATATTTAATGTTTCTAATGTAAATACTATTCATTATAATAAAAGGACTAATGTAGACTAGGCATCACAGGGAAATAATGGCTATGGATACTTTAGTTGGGTCGATGGCAGCTCATCTACATCTATTTGCCCATCTCCACTTATCCATAATGAAGGATTTGAGTGCAAAACGTGTTAGGCTAGGGAAAATTCCAAAATTATATTTTTACGGTGCCTTCTCTGTATTGTAATCACATATCTTTGTTGCGACCATATGCAGAGATGAACTCAAGAATTAGTTAGTTTATTATTTTCATATTGTAACTAATATTTTAATATGGATATTACATAACTTCTCTTTGCCTCAAGTGCGCATATATATGGTTTACATCTTTTTTTAGAATAATTCTTCATGTTTATGGCTCAGGTGAGCCCCAATCTGCTATCAATCACATGATTTAATGTATAGTGTTTTCTTGGTTATTCCATTTGTTCCTTGACCTTGACTATGGATTGACTATCATTTTCAAGCTTGAGTGAGGCTTCATAGCATGCATCGTCCACAGATTTGTACACAACACTGATTTACAAATGTAAATAACACATTGAACATAATCTACGAATGCTGCATGGTATGAAGTCTCACTGAAGTTTGAGCATCCTCCCTTTATTCCACTGAGGGATTGGAATGAGTTCATTTTGGATGCAAAGGAGAAAGGGGATACTCAAAGAGGAATTACACTAGCAAATGAGAGAAGGTATAAACCTTTTAATAGATTTTTATTATTAAATAATGAAATTTGCATATACTAGTGTTCTAAGCCTCCTCATTACATGATTTAAGGTCTTAGTCCATTGACAAATTAAACTAGACTTACTATCCAAAACACATAAAAAACATGCACATAAACACGACAGCTGAGAAACATAAATGTAGATTTCACAATAGCTGAGAAACATAATTGTAGGTATCATAGTCACAATCTTTTGGAGACAATGTAATTGAGTTGTGTACCCAAGCGATGGAGAGCAACTTCTGCACCCCCGATTCCAAGTCGAATACATCTATTGGAGGACCTTGTATTCATGAGCAACAAATGTAGTCAACTTGGAGTCGAAGGTGCAGGAGTTGCTCTCCATCATCTGGGTATACAACTCAATTACGTTGTCTCCAAAAAATTGTAACCATGATGCCTACAATTATGTTTCTCAGTTGTTGTGTCCTAGGACCCCTTATGACCCTTTACGACTATTTATGATCCCTAAGAATACATCTTAGAGGTCTTAAAATGTTATAAAGGGTCATAAGAGGCTCCTAGGAGGGGCCAAATGAGCTTCCACCTTCACGTGGTTGGCCCTGTTAAGTAGAGAATGTTATACTCTTCTCAAAACAAAGAGAAGCTCAATAATTTAAGGTCTTAGTCCATGGACAAATTAAATTAGACTTACTATCCAAATTGGTACATTGATGAGAATCAATGATGGGCCAAAGTTTTTAGATTCTTAGAAGACATATATGCAGTGGAGGCCAGAAGGGATTTTTGTGGAGATTTTCTAGATGTGGACATTTGCTAGAGTGGCTATATACATACAAGGGTTTCCAGATTGAGTACTAGTGCAGAGATAATGATTCAGTAACCTATGTCTATAAAAGAGCTCTACCTTGTCATACAGGGTGAGAAGTATCCCCAAGAAATGGGAATGCTAAGGTGGAAATGGTGGGTGGTGGAGAGTGGCAGTCTGAGAAAGCCTTTCCCAAATAGTAAACAACAGTGACATAATATTGTTGTGCTCAATTTGATAATCAATATATATATTTTTTACAAAATTAAATTGTTCGTCACTTTTTTGACCAAAAAAGAATAGGTGGATCGATGAGAAAGCTATACAATCGATGTTTATTATGAGGATTGTACGCCAAACTTTTGACCAACATTATAATGATATAACATGCAATTCTTCCAGGTTGAAGCAATGATTTTGACATCATCTTTGTTGATAATTCAACCACTTGTGATGTCACAATTTTGACAGATACTTGATGTGTCGTAATATTGACTAAAAAATTCTGACAGCCGTTATAGTTAATTAGCCAACCAATGGGCATCTAATAATCGACTAATCCTCATTGAAAAATAGGCTAAAATTTACTAGTGTAGAAAGGGACAGTCACACTTAAGCAATATTTTCTCTAACTCTTGGTGTATGAATGAAAGGTCTTGGAAGACAAGGCAGGTCCCTTTGGGGAAATCTTTCATCCCTGATTATTAGAGGCAAAGAAAAGACAACTCTTGGGACAAGAGTTCCATTGGAGGTAGGGAGCATGGTGCAGGGGCACCAAGGACATTCAACATAGTTATGAAGACCAAGAAGACCTTGAACACATCCAAAGAAGATCAGTGGAATGGAATGCTCAAGAAAGGCTCTAAAGAGGTCAATTGGGAAGTGTTAGAGCCTATAATGGCTTTCAAATTATGTAATGGACCTATATGTTTGAAGTGTCCAAATGTCCTTAAAAGGACACAAAATATGCTTGTAAGTGGGCCAATAGTGTCCAAGGATGAAATTGGGGTTTAGGAGTTTAGAATAGGTCAATGAATAAATATAAGGTATTATGGGTCATTAGATTGAAGCTTGACATTCAATAAAGTCTTTTTAATAAGTTTAAATATTTAAATTTTGATTATAAATGGCTAGTTTAGTATTTTGGTGGGAAGTTAAGGTTTAGTGTCAAAATCCTTAAACTAATCCCTCTAACTGATCTAAAGAGGTTATGGAAGTTAAGATAAGGTATTTTAATGAAAAATGAATCCATTGTATGAGGAGAGTAAGAAGAGAGATTTGTGTAGTATAGATTGCTACAGGGAATAAGAGAAATATATGAATTTTACAAAGTTTATCATGTGTTTTCTCATACTTGAAGATTGATAATCCATTGAGATTGATGTATTGATGCTTTAGGAATATTTCCTTATTAGTTTGAAGACATTTTGAATGAATTTTGCATTGTGTTGAATCCATTTTATTCTTTGTTGTAGCACTATCACAGTTAAGGGCATAGAACTCACTATTTTGATTGGAGTTTAACAAAGATGGATATCATTCCATAAAATTAAAGGCCTAACCTTCATGGAATGGTTGTATCTAACATGTAAAAGTATGAATCTAACCTATGATGTGAAGATAGTCTGAAGAAAGGGTGATCACCATTGATTTGTGGTAAGAAACCCAAGGAAATTGCTTGGTATGCTACAACGGTAGGAGATCAGGATGAAGGATAGGGGTATTTTATGATTTGGAGTGTCTTAATATGTTGAAGACAAGGTGAATCCATCACCATTTTGTTAGATAAATGAGAGAGGGGGGGGGGGGGGGGGTTGAATCAGTTAAACCAGTTATCCTATAGTCCCAAACTCTCAAATGTACTTTTTCAAACTTCTTCAACAAAATAATCAACTCGGTAAGATATTAAGATTAACTTTATGTTCATTTACCGATTGCCAGTAATTTCCAAAACTATCTTTACCAATTAATCAAATATAAAATATGTAAAGTATGATAGCAATCCAATCACAACAAATAACACATAACATAAAGATTCAATGTGGAATCCCTGCTAAGGGAAAAACCACTTGGGACAAGTAACCCAAAATCTTTCACTCTTCTAAAGTGAGCTCCGTTAGGAGCCAACCTTGTTAAAGGTTACAAAACATACTGTAAGGTGTGATCTTGTTAGAGGATTTATCACTAACAGTTCTCCTTCGACCATCATTCACTGTGGGGTCAACAAGAAAACAATTAACATTCTTTGAATGTCATATTGAAATACAAAAGACTATTAAGGCCACTCGGTTAAGAGATGTAGCTATAACAATGGTTAAAATGATATAGTAGTGATCTTATTCAAATAAAACTTAATTTGTAAGTATTTAGATCTATGCTAAGCTCAATATAACTCTTCTAATAAATAATCAATTCACTCCATTATGTCCTCCAACTTACTTCACTTGGTGTATAATTATCTAATGCTCAGTAATACCTACAGTTCAGCTCGATTCTATCTGTAACCAATTTGATCAGTGGTGTGTGAAAAATATCTTCACGTGAATTCTCCTGTAGTCTCAATTCATTTGGCAAATTTAAAAATGAATCTCATGTCTCTTAAATAGATGTGTAAATTGTTTTCATCTCATCCATTAGATTTTGCCTCTTAATCTCCATCATTTGTTTCGCCACTTCAAGCTTCCTTGGTAGTTGTATCAATAACACATTTCAATCTCTTCCCTTTTATTATCTCTAAATTTTGTCAGTCGTTTGATCTTCATAAAAAACTCTATCTTTTACCTTCAAATCTTAAGCAACTACCAGCTCATCAATTTCAGTCAATTTGTATAAAAATTTAATGTTTTCATCCTACTCGATAAATACAAAATGCGTTAGTGATAACTAAATCGGTTATTACAGTCACTCAATATACACAAAACTGACTTGGTGTATTCGGAAATCTTCAATTACTGACCACATTAACTTGTTCAATTCTGATCTCTTCTTCATAGTAGACTAATGTAACATGCTCAAGTCAATAACATAATGCCATAGACTCATCAATAAGTTACCTAATGTCTACCTTATCCATATCTATCATATTCATCTTGTCCTTATGTATCTATATCTCATTTTTTTTACTATTTCTTCCTTCTATAAATGTTTAGATGTTTGTAACTATCATGATAAGTATAGTCAAAACTAGTTGACAGCAATGACAACATATTGGCTGATTTAATCATCTTACATATTACTTTAACAACTCGGTGACCTCCTAAATCTTCATCAAGATATTCAATAATTTATAGATTAACAATATCTCCCTTTGGCATTGATGGAAACACAATATAAAATATGCAATAGAATACCAAACGTCTCTTCTACAACTATATAGATAAATTTTGTATCTTGGTAAGCTCTCCCTAGCTTGATATTTAATATTTTTAATCACTACAACAACATTTCATGCAGACTCTCCCTACGGATTTGATCTTCTTCAACTCACTTGCCAACATATATCTCTCTCCCTGTGTTCTTGAAATCCTTCTCTCCCAAATGATATTTCATAGAAATATCTCTCCCTTTGAAAAAAATTCCAAAAGAAAATATTTAAATAGCTCTTCAGTAGCCAAATAGTATTTTTGTTGTTTGGTCCAGATCAAGTACCTTCATGTACTGATATAAAATTCTCTGTTCCAACTTCTACAATCTTCACTTCCTTCACAACCTTAGTAATCCTAAAGTGTGAGCTACATGCATCAATATTATTTGATTTTTTGATAAAATATAGGTTGATGCAACCTCCTGATCACCTTAGTGATTGATAGATAGGGGACGGACCCCTAGTCTAGTCCTCAAGTACTCGAAAGTATCCTTTGATAAGGGTTTAGTAAATATATTTACAAGTTGTTCTTTAGACTTCACAAACTCCAATTTCACTTGCTTTTCTTATACTTGTTCTCTCAAATAGTGATACTTAATTGATATGTACTTTGTATTAAAATGAATCACCAGATTCTTTGAAATATTTATGGCACTTGTGTTATCATAATATATAATCAATTGATCAATGATCTCCTCATTCATTCCTTTCAACAATTATCTTATTGATGCAATATTTGAACAATTATTAGCAGCAACAACATACTCTACATTAGCAATTGGCTGAGAAATACATGCTTGTTTCTTACTTATCCATGTTACAAGTCTTTCTCCCAATGCTCCACCAATAGTACTCTTTTGGTCATGAATATTTCTAGCCCAATATGCATCAGTGTAAACTTGTAGTTCAAAATTGCCTTCCTTCTTGTACCATAACCTATTGTTAGTCCTAGTTTGGTACTTGTCCTTCTTTTCTTTGTTTTGGCCTTGCATCGGATGAACTTTCCCCCTTTGTTTTTTATCAATACTTCGTTGCTCTGTGTGTCCTAAGTTTAGTCATAAAACTATTAGTCTTTTTGGTCATGAGTTGATTCTGAACTTCTTGAAGTTATTGATAAACTTTGTTTTTATTGAAAATTCTTGAACACCTTTGAACACCTATGAACATGCTTGAACAATGTTCAAGTTCATTCAAGGTCATTCATATCAATTTCATTACTCTTGTGAAAACATGACAGTTTGGAAAGCAAATAAAGGAAATTTATCTACTACTAAGTCATAAGGAGAAGCTAGAACATCGATTACAGATTCATGACATATCCTGGCATCTGAATCATCACTTGGGCTAACCTAGAAGATCACAGTCTTGAATAGTCTTGAACAATTTTGAACAACCATGAACTTTGTTCTTTCTTGTTCAAAGGAATCCAAGAGGATTAAGAGAGGAAGGAGAATCTGGTGATAGCTAAGTAGTGGGGCCCACACGAGAGAATGAATTTAATGCTAATTATGGTAAGAGATTTTAGTACGCTTGAGAAATCTAAATAATCATTATTTTTACTGACCTTACGATTTGCTTAATGGGTAATTATGGAGTACATGCTTATGTTGTCAAATCAAATCTTTCCCACTCTCTCCGTAAAAGATTTGTAATAAATTCTCAAGCCCTCATGCTTCTATTTAAGTTATGTCCTTTGTTTAAACTCCTAAGTGTTTTTATTATAAAGAAGCTGGTGCACAGAGGTAAAACTTGGGAGCTCCTGTGGTTAGAAAATTTGTATAAAAATAAGGTGAGTTTGGCCATTACCCTCGTGATATTTTTCAAATTCAATAGATAGAACAGTGAATAGAAAAATTAAGTGTCTACAGTCATGAGGTCAACTTTTCATCTGTTTGGGAATACTTTGAGTTTAGTATGTGATGGTCCCATAATATCAGATAAAGACCTAGAAGACTATAATGCAGAAAATCTGCCCACTCATCTTCTGAATTCCCTTGAGGGTACTCCAAATCTAAAAATCCTTCACAGTGGGCTATGTTCAGCCATGACGTTTCCTCCTATTGTCATTTTCCTTGAGTTAATCCTCGAATCTATAAGGAATTATGATGCACAGACATAAACTATCAAAAAGAAGGATGGTAGTTTCCTAATGCCTATTAATAGAGAAATGGTGGTTCAAGCCCTGTAAATCCTAGAAAAGACTTTCTCTGCCTTTTCTCCCACACGTTCTATTGTCAAATTCAATGAAAATAGAGATGCAAATCGTACTTCTATAGCTAAAAGATGGCTTCTGAACCCACAAAGAGGGGGTTCACGACTACCTAAAAAATTCAATAGAACCCACATCCACTCATATATCGGTGATATAATAGTGATGTTGCATAGGGTAAGAGGATCTTAGGTAGCTTACCTTTTCTTAGATTAGATGTATTTCTACGTTCAAATTATCCTTGAAGGAACACAACTCCTAGACTGGGATGAGTTAATTGCCAGCTCTCTCAAAGAACATCTCAACACATCTAAATTGATTGGTAGCAATTTCTTCATGTCTTCTTATCTCATGTATTTCTTGGCCTTGCCACATAAACCCCAGATCACAGGTATATGTGTCTACAAGTATTACCCAATTCTATAGAAGGACAATATTGTTGAAAATTACAGAAGGGTGCATGATACATTCATGGGTAAACTATGTTTTGAGTTAGTCGATATTTCTAAAAAAAGAATTAGTCTAGAAGCACAGGAGTTTGTAACCAATTATGGAAGTTATTACATCCAGTTTCCTAGATTTACTTATATCAGGATTGGGGGTTTTGAAGATCCACCAATGAGATTGCCTAGGTATGCTTTTGATTGTTTCATCCTATCTGAAATCTGTAGACAACTCACTACTATTTTGAAAAGATTCCTCCCTGAAGAAGAATGGAAAAAAGCTTTCCCTATATCACTAGGAAAGTTTTCATGTAAAATAATGGCAGATGTAGTTAGCATTGGAAGTGACATTCGTGATTTTGATTTCAAATATGACACTGAAAGAATTGGATTTGATAATAAAAACAATTCCAGTGGCAGCCTAGGGCTTAGGTCTCATATGTTTCCTGTACCTCACCTAGAAGATTTCTGGGAAGACTGCTGTGATGAATCACATGTAGAAGAAAGGGCACACTGTAAACTGTGCATATCATAAATCCAATCAATGAGACTTCAAATCAATGTCGAAGGGATAATCGATGATGGGTCCAATTTAGTTGAACCCAGCTTCAAGAAAACAATTAAAAGAGGTGATCTTGTTATTGACTGGTCTGAGGAAGAAGAAGACAATATTGAAAAGAGGACCCAATGTGTGATTCATTTAACTAATGAATGGTTACAATCAAGAAGAAAGCAGAAAGAATCTAAAATAGTAAAAGAAGAAGTTAGGGTTACTTCTTTGCATTCTCCAGTTTTTGTTTCTAATTCATCTACACAAATTTAAAATTTAGGGCCTTCAGAGAAAATATGGGTTAAGAACACTCGAAAGAAAGCTACAAAAGATCCCTTGCTAGTGGATCCTTAGCAGAGGCTTACATGATCTAAGACCAAATCAAGGATAAAGAAAGAAATGTCTCAAGAAGATGTGTTGACAATTAATTTGGATGAGGATAAGTTGGAAGAGGTGATTTTTCGCATAGCTGAAAATGAATAAGTGCACAAAGACATTTTTTATCTGGATGATGTAACACTGAAAGTGATTGGTACACTAGTGAAGACTCCTGAGCAATCCACTGGGTTAGATGTTATTCCTAAGTGGTTAGCTACCTTTTTAAGTAAAAAGAATAGTTTAGTTCTTATCTTGGTCCCTGTCAAAGATATTGTTAGCAAATATGTTCAGAAAACCCTGAAAACCAAGAAGGTGAAAAGTACAGCCAAAATGTTCACTGATGCAAAAATTGGGAAGTGGACTGTAAAGGTAGCCACTTAGAGGCCGAAGGAAGGAGAATAGGAAATCATAGTAGAGGATTATGAGGTCACCAAAGTGGAGCTAGGTACCATGGATAGGGCTGGTAAAAATCATTTATTCAAAGAAACAGCTCAGCAAATGTTGTATTCTTCATGGAAATATGGAAAGGAAAAGAAAGAATTAAAACAGATAATTATGACATTGTCATAGTTTATCAATACTTTCTGTAGTTTTTATGCTACTCCCCTGGTTCAATCTCCTCAAATTTTTGACCCAGACTCTATTGAGAGTAAAAATTTCTTGAGTCAGGTTCAATGAGGTCGAGCCCTGGTATCTTTAGTTAATGAATGGATCAATGAGGTCATTAAAAGTGGCGTTATATATCTCAAAGATGCTCAAGATGTTCTCTTTGATACATAAGCCTTGATAGGGTAGTTACAAATGTAAATACAAGTGTGGCATAGGGAAGAGAAAAAATGGTTTGCAACTATGTCCAAGTTTCTAGAAATTGAGAAGTATGGGTTCGTAAAATTCTGTGCAAAAAAATCTGTGAAATCACCTGATGAAGCCACCTTTTTTGTTCTTAGGAAGAATATTAGTTGGTGTATCACCACTATCAGGAATACCATTTCTGAAAATAAGGACAGTGAAAATGAAATCAAGAAGCTACAGAAAATAATGATAAATGAGTTAAAAGTGATTAACTTTTCTCATACATATACAACCAGTCATGAAGAGCAAGACTTAAAGGAAGCTCTTGGAGTGTTCGAGGTTACCATGAAGAAAATTAAAGAAAAGTATAACCCTAAAGCCTCAAATTTCACACAAGTGGCCAAGATTGAATCCATGTTGTATCTTTGCGTAGATCAACTTCTTGCAATAATTGAGAAAGTTAAGAAATTCAAGTGGACTACGGAAGCGGTGATGACCAGGATATTGAACATAAAAGCCCCTCATTTGCAGCTTGCAAAGGAGATAATCCAAGTGTACAAGAAATGGGAGGTAACCCAATCTACCATAGCTGAAGGAGAGAACCCCGCTGGTAATGAGGAGCACACTGTTGACAAAGAACTGAATCTTGAATTTTAGTTTATCTTTTAATTGCTGGAAAAACTCATAAGGACATGTGTCCTTTTTACTTTGGCTACTCTGTTAACTATTTTAACTGAGAGGTTAGGTTTTTTGGGAGACCTCTCAGCTTTGCTAAAACTATAAGTAGATTAGTGGTGATAGCGAAGGGGTTAGAATTTTGGAAAAGAACTAGTGATTTTTCATTTTTACAGTTTATTTTCTTGGAAAGAAACATTTTGATAAGTCAAGTTTGTTGTTGATGAACATAGATATATTTCTCTAATTTTTTCTGTGCTATAAAGACAATTAATATATCTATTTGGTTATATTTCAAATCTGTGCTATTTGAAATGAATGGATGCATGTTCTATGGAAACATTTTAATCTATTCTCTATTTTGTTAAAATTTCCAACAATATCTTGTGTTATCAGTGATCTTAGTCTAATTTTCATTTCATAGATTCATTCATTGATCTATTTTATCTCTGAAATAGTATGGGAAGTAGGAAACTATGATTTTCTTCTATTGCATACCTTATTTATTTTTGAAAGTTTTTTAAAAAAGCTTATTGTCTAGCAATGATATAGCAACCTTTACAACTTTAAGGTCAAAAGCTAAAACTGCAACATTGATTAACTGAGATTCATTGAAAATTTGTCTTAGTGAGCTGTACCTAAATAAAATTTAGAGGAAAGTGATTTGAAGAAAACACTTACCCTACTGTTAGTGAATATTTGTCTTTAAAGGGTAATAGAGTGACTCTTTTTGAGAAAGATTAAATAAAGAAAAAATATGTTTACTTACAGATTTTTGGTGACTCTACTGGGGAGTACAAACAATGTAGATCAATGTGTGCTACTCTGTTAATACATAATCATGGTTCTACCTTCAAATTTTTTACCTAATCTACAAGAAATTCCTCCTGTCATCCAACTGAACTTGAATTTCTAGGATACACAAGAAGATATAATAGAAGATTTGAATGCCCTTGCCTGGAAAGAGAAAACCAGTAATCAACAATATCAACAAGTTCTTTTGGTCTTGGAAGAGGAAGAAGACATTGGTGAATGGTTGAGAGGTCTTCCAATTGCTGAAAAATTTGAAATTGTGAATAGAACTATCTAGAGACCTTAGAATTTTGTAATTCTGGATTCCTGGCCATATACAAGATCCCAAAGGAGGGAGGGAATACCTAATTCTTTCTTTGAAGAATTAAAAAACCTTCAACTACAAAATACTTACATTTCTAGACCTAAAGCATAAAGTAGACCATCTTCCCCATCTAAAACTACACCAAACATCTCTACGTCTAATAGCATTTGGCAAGCTCTCACTTTGTCTAGCATTCAACCCCCTCCACTTGTAACTATCTTTCCACCAGTCATCATGGCACAACCATGGGGTGTTGCAGTAGGTCCTTTAGCCTTAGCTGGTCATCATACTCTTCCTAAAGGAGCTAAAGATGTTCTTCAAAAATTCTCCGGTGATGGAAAATTATCTATAGAGGAACATTTTAATTCATTTAATGTAGCCATTGGTATTTTAGTAGTGCAACATGAAGATGTCGTAGTTAGACTCTTCATTCAAACTCTTGTAGAAGGGGTAGCAGAGTGGTTGGTCATTTACCTGCAGGATCCATAACTGATTGGAACTCCATGAAAACCGCTTTTGAAAACTGTTTCAAAAGCGCTGATGATGAGCATTCTTTGTTAGCACAACTAACATAAATGAAAAAGAAATTCATGAGCCAATGATAGATTATGTGGCTCGATATAATAAAGTTATTCACAAGATTCCTACTGGTAAAAGATCGACCCCTGAAAACCAACAATGTTTTTTTGTAAACTCCATGCCCCCAGACATTGGTTTTCATCTGAGAAGGAATAGGCCAATGGACTAAGCAAATGCTCAAAGTCAAGCGACTAAGTTAGAAGATGATTTGATTACAATGGGGAAGTGGAAGAAAGATCTTCAGGCTCCGCACTCTCAAGCTTCTACTTCTTTTGATCCAGTGGTTCAAAGGCTAATGAATGATGTGACCGTGCTAAAAAGGGAATTACCTAAACACGGATCAACTTAATCCCCTACATATCGAGATGCTAAAGAAAATAGCCTGGTCAATGGCATGGTAAAACTCCCCTTTTACCCTCAACTCAGCCTAGACTAGCCCTTGAAGCTCCGTCTAGAGAAGGGGTCATGTGTTCCTTTCATTTAACAACAAATCATGATGGTGATACATGCCTAGATATGATGAGACATGTGCAAATGGGAGAAACCAAAGATGTATTAGGAGAAGTGAAGGTAGAAGAAATGACTTAAGAGTGACTTGGCGACTTTGGCTCATTTTACCTAGAATATGAATTAGACTCTGAAAGAGGAGATATTTTAGTCACTCTTGAAGATTCAACATGTGCTATGCTCACTTGCAATCAGAAGTCTCCTAAATATAGTCCATTAACAAAAAATGCTACTACCAAGAGTAAAGAACCTGTAAGTAATATGGCCTTTTCAAGTGTAAAGTCCCCTAAATTTAAAATGTTGCAAAAAGATGCACGAGTCCCCTCATTTGACATAGTTGAGTTCTGTCAATCTTCTTCTATCCAAATTTCACCTTCCGAGTATTTAAGATTGAACCCAAAGGAACTTGACAAGTTAATTAAATATGTTAAGGGTGAATCCCTTGATTCTTCCCATTCTAATCAATGTACAACAAATCAAACTGATTCAATTGTCCAGTCTCCTTTAGTAGTTCCTCCTACAAATGTGAACCAGACCAATTCATCCAACATCTCTACTTCAGAAACTAATTGTGATATTCATGAAACCCGAAAGCCTGAACCTTTCTATATTTCCTTGCTCCTTAATGGCCTTAAATTGGGGAATTGTATCATAGACTCAGGGGCATCTGATAACATTATGTCATCTTCAATTGCTAAAGCCCTTGGCCTGACTTTGACAAAGAATTTTGGGAGGTGTTAGTCAATGGATGGTAAACAAGTACCTCTAATAGGTCAAGTGAAAGATGCACAAGCTGCCCATTTGGATAAGAGGTTAAAATTAACAATTCTTGTGGCCGATATCCAAGAAAGCTATGGAATGCTTTTGAGTAGGACCTTTTTTAGAGACATGGGTGGGGAAATTAAGATGGATTGGTCAAAAGCAGTGATTCCTGTAGGAAAGAAGAAGGTTAAATTAGAACCTGAAGCAAAGAATAAGTACATGGTCTTTCCTTCTGATCACCCGAAAGATCAGATTTTATATCAGGAGTGTGAATTTGGGAATTATCTAATCATGTATGGTGAGGTTTCCCCTATTTCAATAGTTCAGGATGAAGTTTCTCAAATTTGGTCAATAGAATTTCATGGTAGTTGTGCTAATGTTGGATTAGGAGCTGGGGTAGTTCTTAAAGGCCCTGATGGAGAATGCTTACCTTTTTATTTTAAGCTAGATTTTAAGAACAATAACAACATTGCTGAGTATGAAGCCTTTTTGTTAGGCCTGCAGGAGACTAAGGCTCATGGGATTAAAATTCTAGTTGCAAGAGGGGATGCTAAACTGATAGTTAAACAAGTGACAGGTCAGTTCACGGTAAAGAATGAACAACTAAAACACTATAGGGATTTGATTTGGAAGGAGATTGAGGCCTTTGATGCCTTTTCTATAGAAGCTATCCCAAGAAGTTTAAATTCAAGGGCAAATTCTCTAGCTGTTTCAGCTTCTTTATTTCTTCCCCACCCTGATTTCAAAATAGACACTTATAAGATAGAGATGATTTGCAAACCTGCAGTTCCTAACAATGTTGAGCATTTACAAGTATTTGAAGATGATGCTAGCATAAAGGACTTGTAATACCCTCTCCAATTATTATACTTGGACTTTTATTTGGACACTTTCATTATGATGGTTAGAACTATATGTTTACAGTTTTTCTTATTTAGAGGATGATACACTTATCAAATTCTTAGATACACTTATTTATTGTTATCATTTATATGTTTATGAAGTTTGAAAACATCTATATTTACATGATTTATAAATCTAACCCAATGATTTGAATCTAACTATTATTATCTATGATGTCTTATGTTTTCATGTGTATAAGATGTTTAATGTGTGTTCATGAATTAGGACAAAGTCGTAGTTACTCACTTAGTTGAGGTCCACATGATGTATCGATCCTGGTCATCTGTCTTCATATATCTGTATATAAATATATATATATATATATGTTTTCATGTGTATAAGATGTTTAATGTGTGTTCATGAATTAGGACAAAGTCGTGTTACTCACTTAGTTGAGGTCCACATGATGTATCGATCCTGGTCATCTGTCTTCATATATCTGTATATATATATATATATATATATATATATATATATATTTTCATAGGTGTTTCTTCTCAGTGATGCAGAACTGCAGGTATCGGGTATCGTTTCCACCTGGTCTCATAGGTCTAAGCGATCCCTCAAATCCTCGATCGTTGTTGTTGTTACAGAGATATCATCAAGGTTCCATGAGAAGGAACTCAACCTCTGACCCTTATGACCCTTAGGCAAGGAGTTCCTGAGTCAGTCCCTTGTGTTGTTGTTGTATCATTATGTATATCAGTTTGTTGGATTATGGTGATCTTGTTGCTTGTTCTTGTCACTTGCATTTTAGGAGACTAAGGTTTGGATATGGTAGCTTGAATTATTCTTAATAATATGCTCGATCATTTTTAGTAGATAATTTATATGAGCCATTATTTCATGTGAGTATAGGATGTTGTGATTGATTTCGCTAATCTTGTCAGAACATCTTGTGATCACCACACACACACACACACACACACACACACACACACACACACACACACACACACATATATATATCATGATTTTAATTTGTATGGAATATGATTTATTATTTGATTGGATAATAATATTTTATAATACCATAATAATAAAATGTTTATAATATTAATAATAATATTATTTTTAATAATATTATAACAATATATGTACACAAGCATATGGGTGCACACGTATGCCTATAGTTACATATATCTATATAATATGGTGTGAAAGTAATTGTATTTTAAATAATAATAATAAATAAATAATTTACTTGAAGGATTAATTATTATATGGTAAATATTTTAGCATAACTTCAGTAAATAAGGTGATAAGTAATAATAGTAATAAATTATTTCCTTTTCCTTAAATAAAGGAAAATAATATTAGTTTATTAATATTTATGAGGCTCTCATATTATATTTTATTATTAATAATATTAAAATAACTATTCCCTTCCCATGAATAGCTTGAATGAAATTAATTAAATCCTAAACTATAAACTACCTTTTAGTTGGGATGGTTGCATCGATTGATTTTTCCCATGCAACCAATCCTTCAACCTATTTATGGGAGGAAGCATTTGAGGAATGGGAGTTGGCTAGATTATTCATAGGAGAATTGATCCTAGTTTTAGGATATCATTATTGATTATTGTATATTTGGAAAAGGTGGTGTCTGCAATTAGAAGGATTTGGTGGAGTGCTGGAAGTAGACCAAGTTGATTGATATCTCCTTCTTCAATGGTTGTCTTTGCCGGAATCCTGGTAGGAGCTATCTTCGAAGATGCTCCTCCTTATTTGATTTGTGTGATTTCTTTTCTTTTGTATTTGTGATTGCTTCTTGTGTGCAGACAATATGAAGAATGTATTATTCTATTGTATTATGTTTGTTTTTCCTGTGTGAAAGGACTTAGGAGAAAGGATAGATATATTATAAATATATTATTGTACAAATGATTAATATTTCTTTTGTGTATTATTATGTTTTTTGTGAAGCTATATTGTTTGTTTGCTTGCTGGAAAATATAGAACAGTGATTTAGATTGTGAACTATGTCACTAATCCTTGTCTACTCTTTGGGAAAAAAAAGATAGTATCATGAATTGAATGTACACAAATCTAGAGAACTAAAAACTATCCTCTTACTATCAATAATGATAAAATTCATCAACACAAGATCAAATTTATTTAAACAATCATCTTACCTATGGCTTTCCTAACATGACAGATTTATGCCCTCTAAATAGACCTATACTCAGATGTGCATAAATTTTTATTCCAACCAAAAATCCTCAATCACTCTAGTGAGGATGGGCATAATTAGGTCTTTCAACACATATTTAAAGCTCATCAAGATCCAACGGTTGGTTTGAAAGTTATGGCCCCCGCACTGAGGATCATTTTTTCTGATACTGTATTGTTTGTCAATCAGAGATCTCTATTTTCAAACTCTTGAATATCCCTGCATTCAAAAACTTAATGGAACATACTTATATAGTAATATTATTCTCCCATAATCTATAATAACTAAAGAAATTGGAGAGCCTATGTGCTCATTTAAACTTCAAAACAATTGACTAATTGCACCAAATCAATAATAGGGACAATCAGTGTAAATGAGGACTTCCTCTATTCAAAGCCTCATAAAAATAAATTAAACCTGTATGTAAATGGTTAGCAATAGAAACTAATACTATTTCAATCCATTTCTAATCACATTTACATTGGAATGGAGAATATTCAAATACAAAAGGGCTGGCTATAACCTCACGACAGAGAACAAGAAAGTTGTCGACCTTTTCACTTGTATTCAAAGAAAACTTTATTTCTCTCTCTTTTCCACACACCAAACCCTATAAAATTTCTCCAAATTTTTGTGTTATGTGTTTATGATGTTTTGGTAAGGGTAGGAAACCTAGCTTGTCACTTAGAGTTTCCACCTAGCCTTAGAACCTTTTGGGAAAGGGTTTGTACTTTAATTTTCTTTTCAGTTGTTATTTGGGAAAGGTTACTCCAATCCTAGGTATGGCCTAGATATCACCTCCTTGTGGACCTTGGTGTTTATCTCCTAGCACAGGGGAGTGGGTCTTTTGGTATCCATGTGGTTGGGTGGTAAATATTTTATCGAGGTACCTTTTATAGTTGCAGAGCTTATGAATTCTTGCTTGCATATTGTTCCAGTTTTGAAGGAAGAAGACTTTGTATTTATCTTTCAATGTAAAGCTATTATTACCTCCTAGGGTAAATGAATGTAATGTAGCATTTAATGTATTTCAATTTGATTTAATTTGGATGGGTAAATTTAGGGAAAAGAAAATGGAATGGTGAACTTTATGTAAATCATGTTGTTGGAAAAGCAGAAGCAGTTTCATATATGTTTCAAGTGAAGTGGCATGTTTCTTATTACTATTGTTCAAGAAAAGTTAGTAAAACCAATATGTTAATTTCATATGAGAAATAGTTTAACTCCTAGATAAATTCTTTTACAAAGATTATGCTTTAAATGTTTATGAAATAAGGTTTAGGGAATATTGATGGAATCAATTGGTTAGTAATGAAATGATAGCATTTATATTTCTCTCTAAAGAATTTCAAAGGTTATGCTTTAAGAGTTAGTACACTTAATGATCTTAAAATAATTATAAATGTACTATAAGGGAACCTTGGAAGGATTGTAAGTTAAATGCTGTTTATGGATTGTTTACGCAAATCTTTTAAAGTTCAAATTTTTTCATAATTCGTTACTTAGGTTTTCTTTTCTAAAGAGAATCTTTGTTCTCTTTCCTGGTTCCCTTGCGGGGCATGACAGGACTTTATGGCATGTGTAGAGGTTTTTGCATCCACTTATTTTGAAGGATCAAATGAAATATGTGAAGAACCCGATTCTGAAAACCAGTCATCAGAAAAGATAGTTCAGTTAAAAGGTAATAAGATTCCTAAAGGCTTGATTGCACTTGAAAGTTTATTTTCTAGAAGAGATGATAGCTTTCTCTCAGGAAAAGGAAGCCCACTCCTTGAAACACTAAAATAATATGATAAAATTAACATTGGAGATGAATCACAGCCTAAGTGGATATATGTGGGAAAGACTCTGTCTTTCCAAGAAAAAGGAAGACTCCAAGCATTGTTGACTACCTATACAGATGTTTTTTCTTGGAATTATAATGATCTAAAGGATTTCAAAGGAGGAAGTTTTAGCCATAATATACCCCTCAAACCAGAATCAAATCCTTTTAGACAAAAATTGCGTAGTTATAACCCCAAAGTATCAGAAGCTATACTATGAGAGGTAGACAAAATGTTGAACGCGAGAATCATATACCTAATTCATCACTCAACCTAGATTTCCAATATTATTCCAGTGAGAAAGAAGAATGGTGAAATAAGGATCTGCATTGACTTCCGCAACCTGAACCAAGAAAGCTTGAAGGAAAATTATGCCTTACCAAAGATGGAGCATGTTTTACAAATGGTTTCTAGATATGAGATCATGTCAATGCTTGATGGATTCTTAGGATACAATCAGGTCAGTGTGACAGAAAATGATAAACATAAAACTACTTTTACTACACCTTGGGCAACATTTGCATATAATAGAATGCCTTTCGGTTTGATAAATGCTGGGGCAACCTTCCAGAGGGCTATGGATTCTTCCTTTGCTGATATGAAGAATAGAATTATTGTTATATACCTTGATGATCTGATAGTCTATTCCTGAAGATGAAAACACCATCTTAGAGATCTTCAATCTTTTCTTCAAAGGTGTCGAGACCATGATATTTCTCTCAATCCCAAAAAATCTATCCTTTGTGTAATGGAGGGTAAATTATTGAGCCATATAGTTTCTAAGGAAGGGATAAGAATTTATGCTGAAAGAGTGAACACCATTCAACAGATAAGTCTTCCATCAACTAGAACTAGGGTAAAATCTTTCTTTGGTCAGATTAATTTTCTGTGAGCATTTGTGCCAAATTTTTCTGAGTTGACTAGACACATTGTGGGAATGATGAGTGAAAAACAACCTTTCAAATTGACTGAAGTTGGTAAAGATGATTTTAATGAAATCAAGAATGCTGTAGCAAATGCTCCTTCTTTAGTCCATCCTGATTATAAAAAAGATTTTATTGTTTATTGCTATGCTTCCGACCATTCATTATCTAGAATGCTTACTCAAAAGATTGATGCAGAAAATGAAGTGCCAATTGCTTTCATGAGTACTCCCCTTAAAAAGCATGAGCTCAAGTATTCAATCATTGAAAAGCAAGCTTTTGCAGTTGTCAAAGCTATCAAACAATTCAGGTTTTATATTCTTCATTCACACTCTGTGGTATTTGTTCCTGATTCTGTTGTAAAAAGTATACTCACACAACATGAAATAGCCATGAACAAAAGGGTGACATGGGTAACTAAAATATAGGAATATGATTTGACAATAAAACCTACAAAACTGGTTAGAGGAAGATGATTATGTAAATTCATAGCCGAGAATCCAAGAGAGGGTGAGGAGCTTGGAAATGGAGTATCTCATGCATTATTAGTAAGCTTGACTGATCCTTGGTTCTCTGATATAGTATATTATTTGACTTACAGAGAATGCCCTACCCGGTTAACCCGAAAAGAAAGATGAAATTTGAGGCTGCAAGAAGAAAAATATGTGATATGGAAGGGTGCATTGTTCAAAAGAGGTGTTGATATAACTTTCCTCAGATGTGTCGATAAGGAGCAACAGGCACAATTATTAAAAAAATTTCATGAGGAAGCCTGTGGAGGACAATTTTCTTCTTCAGTGACTGCTTTAAAAATTCTTTGCAATTGTTTCTACTAGCTAGACATGTTCAAAGATGCTTATAGATATGCCAGAAGGTGCAAGAAGTGTCAATTATTTTATGGGAAACCTCAATTGGCAGTGTTACCCTTGAAACCTATCATTATGGATGAACCCTTTAAGCAGCGGGGACTAGATTTTGTTGGCCTTGTTAATCCTCCATCTAGTGCTGGTGATACCTACATTCTAACAACAATAGATTATTTCACCAAATGGGTTGAGGCTATTCCAACAAAAAAAGAAAATTCTAAGGTGGTGTGTGATTTCTTAAAAAATAACATCCTGGTGTGTTTCAGAGATCCTCAAAAGATTGTAACAGATAACGCTTCATATTTTTCATCTCAAGAGTTAACTCTTTTCTATTATGATCATAGTATTTCCTTGTCTCATTCATCATACTATTTTCCACAAGGAAATGGGTAGGTAGAATCTAGCAATAAGAATCTGGTAGCCATCATGAAGAAGTTGGTGGATGATAATGGTAAAAATTGGCACAAAAAGCTATTTGAAGCCCTCTGGGTGGACATAATGACACCAAAAAGAGCAATTGACATGGCCCCATTTGAATTAGTGTATGGTGTAGGAGCGCAAGTATCTCTTCCTTTGGAGTTATCAACCATAAAACTACAAGATTCTATTGAAGACCAAGCTTTCAAAGATTCCTTGGAAAAAAGAATCATGTATTTACATAAACTTGAAGTAGATAGGGAAGCACTAGTAGACAGAATCACAGAGCATCAGTTTAAGGTCAAAAACATCTTTGATAGGAAAACCCAGCCTCGTAAATTCAAGAAAGGTGATGAAGTGCTACTCTGGGATAAGAGGAAAGACCCTAAAGGGGCTCATAGTAAGTTTGAATAATTGTGGAAAGGACCTTTTTTTCATTAAAGAGGAGCTGGGATCTAATGCTTTTAAACTAGCTTACCCTGATGGATCAATTCTATCATACTCTTACAATGGGTAGGATTTAAAGCTGGTAAAACTTTGATTCTTTGAGTATGTAATTTTTTATACATATTAGGTTAGTTGTCTTTTCCTATTTCATTTAGGTGTGTTGTTCTTCCCCCTTTCATTTTTGCATAACCAGAGTTATGAGTTCTCTACCTTTTGTCAAAAGCAGTCCCCAGTTGGAGCTAATGTTAGTCCTAGTTTGGTACTTGTCCTTCTTTTCTTTTTTTTGGCCTTGCATCGGATGAACTTTCTCCCTTTTTTTTTGATCAATATTCCATTGCTCTGTGTGTCCTAAGTTCAGTCATAAAATTGTTAGTCTTTTTGGTCATGAGTTGATTCTGAACTTCTTGAAGTTATTGATAAACTTTGTTTTTATTGAACATTCTTGAACACCTTTGAGCACCTATGAACATCCTTGAATAGTGTTCAATTTTGTTCAAGGTCATTCGTATCAATTTCATTACTCTTGTGAAAACATGATAGTTTGGAAAGAAAATGAAGGAGATTTATCTGTCGTTGAGTCATAAGGAGAAGATATCACATCAATTACAGATTCGTGACATATCCTAGTATTCAAATCATCACTTGGGCTAACCTAGAAGATCTCAGTCTTGAACAATCTTGAATAGTTTTGAACAACCATGCAATTTGTTCTTTCTTGTTCAAAGGAATCCAGGAGGATTAAGAGAGGAAGGAGAATCTGGTGAAAGCTAAGTAGTGGGGCCCACAGGAGAGAATGCATTTAATTCTAATTATGGTAAGATGTTTTAGTACGCTTGAGAAATCTGAATAATCATTATTTTTACTAACCTCAAGATTTTCTTAATGGGTAATTATGGAGTACATGCTTATGTTGTCAAATCAAATCTTTCCCACTCTCTCCATAAAAGATTTATAATAAATTCTCAAGGCCTCATGCTTCTATTTAAGTTATGTCCTTTGTTTAAACTCTTAAGTGTTTTTATTATTAAGAAGCTGGTGCGCGGAGGTAAAACTTGGGAGCTCCTGTGGTTAGAAAATTTCTACAAAAATAAGGTGAGTTTGGTCATTACCCTCGTGATATTTTTCAAATTCAGTAGATAGACAAATGAATAGAAAAATTAAGTGTCTACAGTCATGAGGTCAACTTTTCATCTATTTGGGAATAATTCAAGTTTAGTATGTGATGGTCCCATAATATCAGATAAAGACCTAGAAGACTATAATGTAGAAAATCTTCCCACTCATCTTCTGAATTCCCTTGAGGGTACTCTAGCTCTAAAAATCCTTCACACTGGGCTATGTTTAGCCGCAACTTTTCCTCCCGCTATCATTTTCCCTGAGTTAATCCTCAAATGCATAAGGAATTATGATGCATGGACATAAACTATCAAAAAGAAGGATGGTAGTGTGCTAATGCTTGTTAATAGAGAAATGGTGGTTCAAGCCTTGCAAATGCTAGAAAAGACTTTCTCCACCTTTTCTCCTGCGCATTCTATTGTCAAATTCAATGAAAATAGAGATGCAAACCGAATTTCCATAGCTAAAAGATGGCTTCTGAACCCACAAAGAGGGGGTTCACGACTACCTAAAAAATTCAATAGAACCCATGTCCACTCATATATCAGTGATATAATAGTGATGCTGCATAGGGTAAGAGAATCTTAGGTAGCTTACCTTTTCTCAGATTGGATGTATTTCTATGTTCAAATTATCCTTGAAGGAATGCAACTCCTAGACTGGGCTGAGTTAATTTCCATCTCTCTCAGAGAAAAACTCAACACATCTAAATTGACCGGTATCAGTTTCTTCATGTCTTCTTATCTTATGTATTGCTTGGCCTACAACAGACAATGGCATGGAATGTCACATAAACCCCAGGTCACAGATATGTGTATCTATGAGTATTACCCAATTTTATAGAAGGACAATATTGTTGAAAATTATAGAAGGGTGCATGATACATTCATGGGTAAACTATGTTTTGAGTTAGCCGGTATTTCCAAAAAAAGAATTAGTCTGGAAGCTCAGAATTTTGTAACCAAATATGGAAGTTATTACATCCAGTTTCCTAGATTTACTTATATCAGGATTGGGGGTTTTGAAGATCCACTAATGAGATTTCCTAGGTATGCTTTTGATTGTTTCATCCTTGCTAAAATATGTAGACAACTCACCACTATTTTGAAAAGATTCCTCTCTGAAGAAGAATGGAAAAAAGCATTCCCTATATCACTGGGCAAGTTTTCATATAAAAAAATGGCAAATGCAGTTAGCATTGGAAGTGACATTCACCATTTTAATTTCAAATATTACACTGAAAGAATTGGATTTGATAATAAAAACTATGCCAGTGGCAGCCTAGGGCTTAGGTCTCATATGTTTCTTGTAACTCACCTAGAAGATTTATGGGAAGACTACTGTGATGAATCATAGGTAGAAGAAAGGGTACACATCAGACTGTTAGAATAACTGAGAGGGGGGTGAGATAGTTATCCACAGTCCCAAATCAAAATGTATAATCCAAAACAATTTACTTAAACTTATGCAGCTTGGTAACATAAAATACTATATTGTCTGTGCTTTTACCGATTACTAGTCAATAACATATAATGATTACCATTCAAATCCAACATGTAATATGTAGAGTATGATAACAAACAATAACCACAATGAACACATAACACAAAATATTTAACGTGGAAACCCTGTGAAGGGAAAAACCACCTAGGACCGGCAACCCAAAAATAGTTCACTCTTCTAAAGTGAGGTCGGTGAAGACCCAACCCTGTTAAAGGTTACAAACACACTATGAGGTGTGACCTTGTTAGAGGATTTTAGACCAACAGTTATCGTCCAACCAGCATTCACTATGGGGTTGACAGGATAACAATGTTCATTCTATGAATGATACATATAAGACTTTCCTAGTCCACTATGTTAAGAGATTTGTCTGTATACAATGGTTAAATTGTAACAGTAGGTGATTTGATTACAATACAACTTGTAGATGTTTAGATCTATATTATTCTCATTTAAATCCTCTGGTCAATATATCAATTATGTATCAACAATAATTAATGACTTACTGTCACTCGGTAATAGCTTTCTAATGCTCTGTAAACTCTACAGTTCAGTTCTCCTTAACCAGTTTGATCAAGCATACGTGAAACTTGTTCATGCGATAATTTTGTAGTTTCCTTCTTTCGGCATGAGTTTCATAATGAAACCCTAGTCTCTTAAATAGACAAGTAAACCATTTTCTTCTCCTCCATTATATTTTTCTACTTGTTCTCCTTCATCCATTTTGCCACTTAAACCTTTCTCAGTTGATGTGTCAGTAACACATTTTGATTCCATCCTTTTTATCTTCCTTGAACTTTGTTAGTCGTCGATCTTCGTAAAAAACTTTATCACCATCTCCTATCACGAGGTATTTTACAGCTCATCAATCTTTATCGGCTAAACTAATCATTTAGTTCCTTTTCTTGCTTGGTTAACAAAGAAATGTGTCGATGAACACAAGCTTGGTTTATACTGCACTTGGTATACACTACACTTCTTGGTGTATACTATGATGCTTCATCAACCGACCACACTACTTTGTGTCTTTCATCTCTTTTCCTCATCATAGACAAATGAAACATAATCAAGTCAATAACATAAGGTCATAGACTCATCAACAAGTTACCCAATGAATTCTATATCCTTGTCTATCATATACATCTTCCTCATGTAGATATTTTTGTTCTTCATCTCTCTTACTCCTTTTCTACAGATGCTTAGGTATGTAACTTACAAGATAAGTGTTGTCAAACTAGTTGACATCAATGACAACATATTAATGATTTAATCATATATCAGCAACTCGGTGATCTCTATTCATAGATCTTCAATTAGGTTCTAAATCAATTGTAGTTCATCAATCTCTCCCTTTGGCATTGATGGAAACTCAAGTAATATGAAATATACCATACACATACCAAACATGTATTCTACAACTCTGTGAACAAATGATGTACAAGCTCTCCCTAGCTTAATATGTTTAATCACTATGTTACTCAACAACATTATCAATGTAGCATTCCTTCCACAGATATGATCTTTTCATCTCTTAGATTCCTTCTTCTATCCTCAGTAACTGATCTTCAGTGCTCTCCCTTTCTTTCAGTTTGTCTCTCCCTTAGATAGATGTTTCAGTGTTCTCAATGGTGCATATTGTTTTATATTGTTTATCTCTCCCTTTTACAACAATGCCAAAGAAACAAATAAACATTTAGCTCTATAGTAGCCATGTAACTCTCTATTGTCTGGTGCATACTCTATATCTTTGTATATTGATATGCCAATCTATTCCAGTTCTCCAAACTTTTCACAACCTTAGACATGATCCAAAGTGTGAACTTTTTTGCATCAACATGAATGATCTTCTGATAAGATTAGGCCGATGCAGCATCTAGATCACATTAGTGACCAGTAGATAGGGGACGGACCCCAAGTCTAGTCCTCAAGTATTCAAATGTATCCTTTGGTAGAGGCTTTGTAAATATGTCTGCAAGTTGTTCTTTGGATGTAACAAATTCTAGCTTCACTTGCTTCTCCTATAATTTTTCTCTTAAGTAGTGATACTTAATAGATATATGCTTTGTTTTAGAATGCATCACTAGATTCTTTGAAATGTTTATTGCACTGGTGTTGTCATAATATATAATCACTGGCTCAGTGATTACCTCACTCATACCTTCCAACACTTGCTTAATATATGCAATATTTGAATAGTTTGTAGTAGCAGCAACATACTCTACTTTAGCTATAGACTGAGAAATGCAAGCCTATTTCTTACTTATCCATGTAACAAGTCTTTCACCAAAGAAAAATGCTCCTCTAGTGGTACTTTTTCTGTCATCCACATTTCCAGCCCAATCAATGTCGGTGTACACTCTGAGTTCAAATTTTCCTTCCTTAGGATACCATAATCCATAATCTTCTATTTTATTTAGGTATCTTAAGATTCTCTTTGTAGAAACCATGTGTGACTCCCTCGGATTTGCAAAAAATCTTGCAACAATTCCCACAACATGTGCTATGTCTGGTCTACTATGCACTACATACATTAACTTACCAATCATAGATCGGTACAGTGTCTGGTTCACCTCTTCAGTTTCATCTTCCTTAGTTAGTTTACATCCAGTAGCCATTGGTTTTCCAATAGGTTTAGCACCTTCCATGCCAAATGTTCTCAATATTTCCTTGATATATTTGGATTGTGTGATGAATATCCCATCACTCTTCTAAATCACTTGTAGTCCTAGAAAGAACTTAATCTCTCCGAACATAGACATTTCAAACTCTTTTCTCATCTCATCAGCAAAGGATTTACATATGTGATCTTGACCTCCAAAAATAATATCATCCACAAATATTTCAGCAATAAGAATAGTATCATCAGTATCTCCTTTCATATAAAAATTGTTGTTCTTGCTAGTTCTAACAAATCCAATACTTAAAAAATAAGTATGCAGCCTTTCATATTAGGCTCTCAGTGCTTGCTTCAAACCATATAAAGATTTATGTAATCTACATACCATATCTTTCTTGTCTGGATCAACGAACCCTTCTGGTTGTTCTATGTAGACTTCTTCTTCAAGTATCCCATTCAAAAATGCTGACTTAACATCCATTTGATAAACTTTGAAATTTTTGTGTGTAGCATATGCAAGTAACATTCTATATCCTTCTTATCTAGCAACAGGTGCAAATGTTTCACTATAATCAATTCCTTCCTCCTGTGCATATTCCTTGCATACCAATCTAGCCTTATTTCTTGTTACCTCTCCATTTTCATTCATCTTGTTTATGAATATCCACTTAGTACCGATAACATTCTTATCTTTAAGTTTGGGTACTAAGGTCTAGGTTTTTTTATTCTCTATCTATTCTATTTCCTCATTCATTGCATTAACCCATTCATCATTTTCTAATGCAAATTTTACATTCTTCGGTTCATATTCACAAACTAGACATGTACCTTGTCTTGTATTACTCCTTGTTTGCATGCTAGCTTGTATGTCTCCAATGATTTGTGTCTTAGGATGATGTCTCCTAAAAAATCTTTCTAGTACTTGATCTCTTCTTTCTTTTTCATCATGTGCAGGTTCATTTGCTTGCTTGGTAGGTCCAGTTTGTCAATTTCTCTTTCCTGTTCTTCGGTATTGTTTTCCTGCTAACTGGTTGTCACAGTCTACGGCTTTGGTAGATACTTAGGTTTTTCAATGTAAGTGAATCTACCATAGTCTTCTGGTTCCTTTCTACTTTCCCCTGCATTCTTATCATCAAACTCATCAACTTGAACATTAGTACTTTTAATCATTTTATTAGTAACTCTGTTCAGACACTTGTATGCTTTACTTTTACTGGAATATCCTAGAAACATCCCTTCATCACCTTTTGAGTCAAACTTTCCATTTATTTCATCTTTCAGAATAAAACATTTTCTTCCAAAAATCTTGAAATAACTTATAGTGGGTTTGTGTCCAAACCATAACTCATAGGGTGTCTTATTAGTGTCCTTCAATTGCACTTGGTTCAAAACATAAATAGATGTGCTGATAGCTTCTCTCTAGTATGTCTGAGAAACATTCTTTTCTATCATCAAGCAAGAAGACTCATCATTATCAAGACAAAATAGATTACCTTTTGTTTGTGCTCTAGTTCCAACTAGTCTTCCTCCATCATCAAATATTTTCACTTTCTTGCTCTCAAAAGCAACTCGGTGACCTGAATTGTTCAGCTGTGCCACACTTAGCAAACTATAGTTCATTCCTTCTACCCAATAAGAATTTTCACATTTTATTCTATCATTTATCATCAAGGATCCTTTACCTCTTACCATACAAGGTGTTTATCATTACCCACCTTAACAGATCCTCTGCTGTATTGCTCAAGATGATCAAATTTATCATCATCACCAGTCATGTGATGTGTACAGCCACTGTCCATGATCCATGTATTATTTTTATTAACTTTTGAAATTAGTGTTGTTTCTACATGTTTTTCTTCTTCCTTAGAATCATCTTTCATAGCAACAAATATAACTTCTACATCATCATCTGAGTTAGATTCAAATTCATTTTCTTCTGCTATGTAACATACCTTTTTGCCTCTATCATTATTGTCTCAGTTGTCTCTATTGTTGTGTCAGTAGCTCCTATTGTTTCTTCTCCCATAGCTTCCTTCAGATCAGTCTTTGGTTCTATCATCATCTTTCTTGTGTGGACATCTAGCAGCAATGTGACCAACTTCTTTATAGTTAAAGCATGCTAGAGGTAATTTGCCTCTATATCTTCTATTTCCTTTAGCCAACCTCCTAGCCATAAGAGCCTCTAGTTCATCAAGCTCATCATCGGTATTGCTATCACTATCATCCTTATTATTTCTACTACTAGACTTACCAATCTTGAGAGAAGTCATGAAAGTGGATTCAACATTTGATACAACACTATTATCATAAATATTCAGTTCAAATGTTGTAAGCTTTCCAATAAAATTATCAAGAGTGAGTGTGTTGTTAGGTGCTAACCTATTTTCATGAATTGTAGATATTCTGATGGCATAGATAGGCAATAAGGTCCTTAGAATTTTGTTTACCACAATATCTTCATCAATAACTCCATCTGATGCTCTAATAGCGTGAACTACCTCTATTTTGTTTGTGTACTACATAATGTTTTCACCTTCTTTCATCTTCATGTCATTGAATCTTCCTCTTAAGCTTTCATCTCTTTCTCTCTTGACATTCACATCACCACTATAAACTTGAGCAAGTTCATCCCACATTTGCTTAGCAGTAGTATAACCCTTGATGTCTTCAAATTCAGCATCTAAATAGGCAGCAACAATCTCCATCATAGTAACATTATGTTCATGCCTATCTCTTAGTTGATCAAGGGTTAGAGGACTAGTAGGCGGTGCAAGGTATCCGTTCTCCATTAGTGTGAGGGTAGAATTCCAAATTTCAAATACATGCAGCTTCATTCAACTTTGCCATATTGTGAAGTTATCCTTGTTTACCTTTGGCACTTCCCTCTTAAACATTTTGAGACCTTTGTGCTGAATTCCTTAAAACTCTATTCCAAGCAACCACATCTCTGATACCAATTGTTAGAATAACTGAGAGGGGGGTGAATCAGTTATCCACAGTCCCAAATCAAAATGTATAATCCAAAACAATTTACTTAAACTTCTGCAGCTCGGTAACATAAAATACCATACTGTTTGTGCTTTTACTGATTACCAGTCAATAACATATAATGATTTCTGATCAAATCCAACATGTAATATGTAGAGTATGATAACAAACAATCACCACAATGAACACATAACACAAAAGATTTAACATGGAGACCCTGTGAAGGGAAAAAACACCTGGGACCGGCAACCCAAAAATTGTTCACTCTTCTAAAATGAGGTCGGTGAAGACCCAACCCTATTAAAGGTTAAAAACACACTGTGAGGTGTGACCTTGTTAGAGGATTTTAGACCAATAATTATCATCCAACCAGCATTCACTATGGGGTTGATAGGATAACAATGATCATTTTATGAATGATACATATAAGACTTTCCTAGTCCACTTTGTTAAGAGATTTGTCTGTATACAATGGTTAAACTATAACAGTAGGTGATCTAATTACAATACAACTTCAATTGTAGATGTTTAGATCTATATTATGCTCATTTAAATCCTCTGATCAATATATCAATTCTGTATCAACAATAATTAATGAGTTACTGTAGCTCGGTAATAGCTTTCTAACACTCGGTAAAATCTGTAGTTCAATTCTCCTTAACCAGTTTGATCAGGCATACATGAAACTTGTTCATGCAATATTTTTGTAGTCTCCTTCTTCCGGCATGAGTTTCATAATGAAACCCTAGTCTCTTAAATAGACAAGTAAACCATTTTCTTCTCCTCTATTAGATTTTTCCGCTTGTTCTCCTTCATCCATTTTGCCACTTAAACCTTTCTCGGCTGATGTGTCAGTAACACATTTTGATTCCATCCTTTAGATCTTCCTATAATTTTTTTAGTCGTCGATCTTCGTAACAAACTTTATCACCATCTCCTATCACGAGGTACTTTACAGCTCATCAATCTTTATCAGCTAAACTAATCATTTAGTTCATTTTTCTTGCTCAGTTACCAAAGAAATGTGTTGGTGAACACAAGCTTAGTTTATATTGTGCCTTGTATATACTACACTCCTTGGTGTATACTGTGATGCTTCATCAACCGACCACACTGCCTTGTGTCTTTCAACTCTTTTCCTCATCATAGATGAATGAAACATAAGCAAGTCAATAACATAAGGTCATAGACTCATCAGCAAGTTACCCATTGAATTCCTTATCCTCATCTGTCATATACATCTTCCTCATGTAGATATTTTTGTTCTTCATCTCTCTTACTCCTTTTCTATAGATGTTTAGGTATGTAACTTACAGGATAAGTGTTGTCAAACTAGTTGACATCAATGACAACATATTACTAATTTAATCATATATCAACAACTCGGTGATCTCTAATAACAGATCTTCAATTAGGTTCTAAATCAGTTGTAGTTCATCACAGACTGTGTATATCACAAATCTAATCAATGAAACTTCAAATCAAAGTGGAAGGGATAACCAATTATGGGTCCAATTTAGTTGAACCCAACTTCAAGAAATCAATTGAAAAAGGTGATCCTGTTATTGACTGGTCTAAGCAAGAAGAAGACAATATTGAAAAGAGGACCCAATGTTTGATTCATTTAACTAATGAATGGTTACAATCAAGAAGAAAGCAGAAAGAATCTAAAATAGTAAAAGAAGAAGTTAGGGTTACTTCTTTGCATTCTCCAGTTTCTATTTCTAATTCATGTACATAAATTGAAAATGTAGGGCCTTCAGAGAAAATATGAGTTAAGAACACCCAAAAGAAAGCTATAGAGGATCCCTTGCCAGTGGCTCCTTCACAAAGGCTTACATGATCTAATACCAGATTGAGGATAAAGAAAGAAATGTCTCAAGATGTGCTAAAAATTAATTTGGATGAGGATAAGTTGGAAGAGGTGAGTTTTCACATAGCTGCAAATGAACAAGTGGACAAAGACATTTTTTTATCTAGATGATGGAACACAGGAAGTGATTGGTACACTAGTGAAGACTCCTGAGCAATCCACCGGGTCTGATGTTATGCCTAAGTGGTTATCTACCTCTATAAGTAAAAAGTGTAGTTTAGTTCCTGTATCGGTCCCTATCAAAGATATTGTTAGCAAATATGTTCAGAAAACCCTGAAAACCAAGAAGGTGGAAAGTATAGCCAGAATGTTTGTTGATAAAAAAACCTAGAAGTGGACTATGGAGGTAGCCACTTATAGGCCAAAGGAAGGAGAATAGGAAATCAGAGTAGAGGATTATGAGGTCACCAAAGTGGAGCTAGGTACCATGGATAGGGCTGGTAAAAATCATTTATTCAAAGAAACAACTTAGCAAATGTTGAATTCTTCATGGAAAGATGGAAAGGAAAAGAAAGAATTAAAACAAACAATTGTGACATTGTCACAGTTTATCAATACTTTCTGTAGTTTTGATGCTACTCCCCTGGTTCAATCTCCTCAAATTTTTGACCCAGACTCTACCAAGACTATAAATTCTTGAGTCAGATTCAATGAGGTTGAGCCCTAGTATCTTTGGTTGACAAATGGATCAACAAGGTCATTAAAAGTGGCCTCAGATATCTCAAAGATGCTCAAGATGTTCTCTTTGATACATAATCCTTGATAGGGGATTTACAAATGTAGAGACAAGTGTGGGACATGGAAGAGGAAAAATAGTTTGCAACCATTTCTAAGTTTCTATAAATTGAGAAGTATGGGATCGTAAAGTTCTGTGTAGAAAAATATGTGAAATCACCTGATGAAGCCACCTTTTTTGTTCTCGAGAAGAACATCAGTTGGCATATCACCACTATCAGGAATACCATTTCCAAAAATAAGGATAGTGAAAATGAAATCAAGAAGCTATAGAAAACAATGATAAATGAGTTAAAAGTGATTAACTTTGCTCATACATATACAACCAGTCATAGAGAGAAATACTTAAAGGCATCTCTTGGGGTGTTCGAGGCTACCATGAAGAAAATTAAAGAAAAGTCTAACCCTAAAGCCTCATATTTCACATAAGTGGCCAAGATTGAATCCATGTCGTATCTCTGTGTAGATCAACCTCCTGCAATAATTGAGAAAGCTAAGAAATCCAAGTGGACTAGGGAAGCGGCGATGACTAGGATACTGAACATAAAAGTCCCTCATTTGCAGCTTGTAACTGAGCTGATCTAGATGTACAAGAAATGGGAGGTAACCCAATCTACCACAGCTGAAGGAGAGAACCCCACTGGTAATGACGAGTGCACTACTGATAAAGAACTGGATCTTGAATTTTAGTTATCTTTTAATTGCTGGAAAACTCATAAGGACATGTGTCCTTTTTACTTTGGTTACTCTATTAACTATTTTAACTGAGAGGTCAGGTTTTTTCGGAGACCTCTTGGCTTTGCTAAAACTATAAGTAGATTAGTGGTGATAGCAAAGGGGTTAGAATTTTTTGGAAAAGAACTAGTGATTTTTCATTTTTACAGTTTATTTTCTTGGAAATAAACATTTCAATAAGTCAAGTTTGTTGTTGATGAAGAAAGATATATTTTTCTAATTTTGTTTATGCTGCAAAGATGATTAATATATCTATTTGGTTATATTCAAATCTATGCTATTTGAAATGAATGGATGCATGTAATTCTATGGAAACATTTTAATCTATTCTCTATTGTGTTAAAAGTTCCAACACTATCTTGCATTATCAGTGATCTTAGTCTGATTTTCATTTCATAGATTCATTCTTTGATCTATTTTATCTCTGAAATAGTATGGGAAGTAGAAAACTATGGTTTTCTGTTATTGCATACCTTATTTATTTTTGAAAGATTTTTGAAAAAGCTTATCTTCTAAGAATGATATAGCAACCTTTATAGCTTTCAGGTCAAAAGCTAAAACTATAATATTGATTAACTGAGATTCATTGAAAATTTGTATTGGGGAGCTATACCTAAATAAAATTTAGAGGGAAGTGATTTGAAGAAAATACTTACCCAACTGTTAGTGAATATTTGTCTTTAAAGGGTAATAGAGTGGCCATTTTTCAGAAAGATTAAATGAAGACAAAATTTGTTTACGAACACCTATGATGCTCGATGTTCTTCAAATATCTCAAAATTCTCTTAACAACAGTCATATGTGATTCCTTAGGATTAGAAAAAAATTTTGCTACAATCCCAACTGCATGTGCTATATCAGGTCTACTATGTACAACTTACATCAATTTTCCAATCATTGATCTATATAGTGTTTGATTTACTTCATTTGATTCATCATCTTTTGTCAATTTGCATCCGATAACCATAGGTGCTCCAAATTGTTTTGAATCTTCCATTCCAAATGTCTTCAATACTTCCTCGATGTATTTTGATTGTGTGATGAATATGGCTTCACTCTCTTGTAGTATTTGCAATCCAAGAAACAATTTAATCTCTCCAAACATTGACATTTCAAACTCTTTTCTCATTTCAACAGCAAAAGATTTGCAAAGATTATCATGTCCTCCAAATATTATATCATTAAAAAAAATTTCAGCAATAAGAATATTATCATCAGTTCCATATTTCAAATATAAATTTCTATTGTTACGTGTTCTCACCAAACCAATATTTATAAGATAAGCATGCAATCTTTCATACCATGTTCTCGGTGCTTGTTTCAGTCCATACAATGCTTTGTGCAATTTGCAAACCATGTTCTTCTTATTCTGATCAACAAAACCTTCAGGTTTTTCTTTGTAGAATTCTTCCTCAAGAATTCCATCCAGAAATTCATATTTCACATCCATTTGATAAACTTTAAATCCTTTATAAGTAGCATATGCAAGTAATATTCTGACTCCTTCAAGTCTTTCTACTAGTGCAAAAGTTTCACCATAGTCAATTCCTTCTTCTTGTGCATATCCCTTACATACAAGTCTTGCTTTCTTTCTAGTCACCTCACCATTCTCATTCAACTTGTTTCTAAATATCCACTTTGTTCCAATCACATTTTTATCACTCGATCTTGGTACCAATGTCCATGTTTTGTTTTTGTCTATCTTCTCAATTTCTTCATTCTTAAGTGCATCTTTAACATTTTTAGGCTCAAATTCACAAACTAAACATGTGTTCTGTCTTAACTTACTTCAAGTCATCATGATAGCCTGCTTGTCTCCAATAACATGGTTTTGTGGATGGTGTCTTCTCACAAATTTTTCCAATACTTTCTATCTTCTTTGTTCATCAGTCGGTGTAGGCTCAATTTCTTTCTTGGTAACAGCTTCTTGATTCTTAGTTTTTATTTACTGACTCTCGGTAGCATTTTCCTATTGCTCGGTAGACTCAGCCTGTGGCTCAGGTAGATAGTCTAGATTTTCAATATATGTAAATCTACCATAGTCTTCTAGTTCCTTCCTTCTTTCTTCATCATTTTTCTCAGAAAACTCATCAACTTTCACATTAGTACTTTCAATCATTTTGTTAGTATCCTTGTTCAAACATTTGTGTAATTTTCTCTTAGTAGAATATCCTAGAAATATTCCTTCATCACCTTAAGAATCAAATTTCCCATTTCTATCATCTTTCAAAATATAACATCTGCTTCCAAAAATTTTGAAATAACTTACATTAGGTGTGTAGCCAAACCATAACTCATAAGGTTTCTTGTTTGTATCTTTCTTTAGTTGAACTCGGTTTAATGTGTATACAACAATGCTAACAGCTTATCTCTAGTACATTTGTGTAACATCCTTTTCAATCTTCAGTGTTATGGCACAGTCAACTATAGATCTATTCCTTCTTTCTACAATATCATTCTATTGTGGTGTCCTCAGTGTAGAAACTTGTCTTTTAATTCCATGCTCATTACAAAAGTTAGTGAATTCATCAGAAATAAACTCACCTCCTCTATCTGATCTCAAGCATTTTAAATCTTTTCTAGTTTCCTTTTCCACTTTATCTTTATACCACTTAAATATTTTAAAAGCTTTAGATTTCTCTTTCAAAAACATAATTGTCATCATCCTAGAGTAGTCATCAACAAATAAAATGAAATATTTGTCACCATAATAACTTTGGGTTTTCATAGGACCTCACAAGTTGGTATGCACCAACTCCAAAACACCTTTTGAAGAATATGTTTTTCTCTTAAAACTAGATTTAGTCATTTTCCCTTTCTAACATTGATTACACATGACATGGTCAGGTTTAGATAAGCTCGATAAACCCGTAACTTTTATTTTCTTACTAATTTTAAGCATGTTATCAAAATTCACATGACACAGTCTCTTATGCCACAACCACACATCTTCATTTCTAGCCAACAAATAAGAAGTTTCAACATTATCAAGATAAAATAGATTACCTTTGGATTGTTCACCAGTACCGACCAACTTTCCAATTTCATCATAGATCTTCACCTTTCTACTTTCAAATGCAACTCGGTGACCTAAATTATTCAATTGTGCTATACTCAACATATTATAGTTAAGTCATTTCACCCAAAATGCATTCTCACATCTAATCTTATTGTTCAACAAAATAGATCCCTTTCCTTTCACTAGACAAGGTGTATCATTTCCCATTTTAACAGATCATCTATTTTAGTGTTCAAGATATTCAAATTTTTCCTCATCACCAATCATATGATGTGTACAACCACTATCAATAATCCATGTATCATTCTTGCTAACTTTAGATATAAGTGTTGTTTCAACATACCTTTCTTCTTCTTCTTAATCTTATTTCATAGCTACGAATACCACCTCAATGTCTTCATCAGTGTTGGTGTCAGTATCAACATTATCATCTCCAACTAGGTAACAAGTGATGCAGGAGCATCCTAGGATTCTTAGAAATCTTGTATCAACCAAAAATATGTTTGTCTTTGAGGGTAGATTGTTGGTTTTGATCTTGGTTTGGTGGAGTTCTTTCTCGGTTTGGGAGACTCGTTGCTCAGATTCTATGGTTACCAGGGTGCTCAGTCTTTGAAGAATGCCCAGTGACTGAAGGCATCAGTTCACTGGCACTCAGTGATAACTGTGTTCTTGGCTCATGCCTGGCATGGTTGGTCGACTGGTGCTCGGTTATTTCTTCTACTACTTGGTGTTCTTACTTACCAACTGGATTGTTTTATTAGATTGGCTTGGCCGATTGGTGCATTTAATTTGGGTCATGCTCCTCATGTTAAGGATTGACCGTTGGACGTGTGGGGACCTAGATCTGGCATGTTGCATTCTTCTGTGTGGATCTGATGACCATTTGGGACCATCTTTGAGAGTTTATTTATTTTGTAAGGCTATGTGAGAGCCAACAGATGTTTTAGCATTTGATATTTGTTTGTAAGGGTTTATTGTTTCATCAGCTAACTTGTGGCTGGGAATTAGTATTTATAGGATGCTTGGGTAGTGGTTTGGGGAGGAGTTTTTGGGGGGTTGGAAGAAGGTTAGTAGCCTGCGAGCTTAGGAGTGGGAAGATTGCTTGGAAGTTGGAGTACAAGTTTAGATCTTTCCTAGGTGCCTACCAGTGTTCTATCTATTACAGAGCTGGGCTAGCTAAATGCTAATGTTGGGGAAAAGATCTAGATCCTATGAAATCTTGTAGACTGTTACTTGCTTTGTAATTGGCCGTAACTGGGAAGGCCTTATAGCTTGGTACATTGCATGTAATTGGTGTTTTCATGAATATAGACTTCTATTTCATTATAGATCTATTGTTGTTAATGTGTATTTCTACTGCATATTGGTTTGGCTGCAAGGTCAGTCGGTCCTTAATTGGATCCACTGAGCTTGACTACATTAAGTGGTATCAGAGCGAAGTTTGTTCCTATTTGAGAAAAGTATGTTCCTTTTGGAGCTGAGTGGATCTTGTGTATCTAGATCTTGATTTGAAGATTCCTTCAAGGAGAAATTGAGAGATCCCTAAAGAAGAAGAAGCTACTGGAGAATTTTGTCTTGCTGATTTTAGGGCTTTGTAGAAACAAGTGCAAGACCTACAAGAGGAATTGAGAAAGAAGAAGCCTACCTTGAAAGAGGATAGTGATGATGAATCTAAGGAAGATCATTTTGAAGAAGTTGTCAAAGAAGCTAGAGATTCTAAAGAGAATCAAATTCTGAAAGCTATGTCTAAGATTGGGAAAAGACCTAAGATTGAAGTTTTTGCATTTGTTGGAAGCCTTAGGCTAGAAGAATTGATTGATTGGATCAATGAGATTGATGAATACTTTGAGTATGAAGAAATAGAAGATCTTGATAGGGTTAGATTTGCAAAGACTAAGTTGAAAGGTCATGCAAATATTTGGTGGAGAGAAGTTCAATTGGAGAGAGGTAGAAGAGGAAAAGAAAAGATCACTAAGTGGAACCAAATGGTTGACAAGTTGAAGAAGCAATTCATTCCAGTGAATTATGAATTGGAAATGTTTAAGAAGATGCAATCTTTGAAGTAGACTAACAAATTGGTACAGGAGTATATCGAGGAGTTTTATAGAATCCTAATTAGGACTGGTCATTCTGAAGCTGATAAAGAGAAGGTTGCTAGGTATTTCTATGGTTTGAGACCTAGTATTCAAGAAGAGTTACTTACTATGCAGATGACACCAATCAGGGATTCTTATCAGCTGGCATTAAAGATTGAAGAGAAGCTGAATAGGAAGTATGAAGGAAAATAGATCAATAGGAACTGAGGTGGTAAAACTGGTGAGATATTTGCTAAGAGTAATGTGACAGAGAATCCTAAGCCTGATGTAGGATCTGGTATTGGTCAAGTTACTAAGAATGTTGGACAGAGAGAAAGTTGGAAGAAAGAGTTCACGGGCACTTGTTATAACTATGGTGAAGCTGGTCATAGAAGCTGGCAGTGTCCTAAGAAAAGATTTGCACTAGCTGTTAAAGAAGACATGGAGAATGTTCCAGAGAAAGGTGAGACACTTATCACTAGGAGATTAGTTGCATGTGTTCATGAACTAGTACAAAGAAGGAACTTGTTTAGAACCAGATGTAAATAAAAGGATAAGGTATGTAATGTCATAGTTGATGGTGGCAGTTCTGAAAACTTTGTTTCAAATGAAATGGTTAGTAAGTTGAATTTGGAAAGAAGGAAACATCCTACTCCTTATCAGATTAGTTGGATACAAGATGTTTCTAAGGTTAGAGTTTAAGAACAATGCTTGGTTAAGTTTTAGATTGGATCTTACCATGATGATATATTGTGTGATATATTGCCTATGGATTCTTGTCATCTGTTAATCGGTAGACCCTGGCAGTTTGATAGAAATGTTTTGTTTGATGGTCATGCTAATACCTATGTGGTTAGGCATGAAGGAGCTCAGTATAAACTAATACCTTTATAGGAGACAGGGGTTAAGGGATGTGGAGTTATCAGCTATTGTTCTTATGACAAACCTCAGGAGCAAAAGGTTAATGAACCTATTCCTGTTAAGTCAAGTTTGAAGGAAATGGAGAATGATATCTCTAAAGAGTTTGTTGAGATTAAGAAATAGATAGTTTTGTTGGTAGAGATGGTTCAACAGATGGTTACATTGTGACACAGAGAGATGTAGATGATACTGAGTTGATTGAAGAGTCTAGAGAGGATGAGCCTTACTGAGGCATTGATGTGATCGGTAGTGATTAGAGTTGGTTGCTATCAATTTCTGACTGGAGGAGTAAACAAAGTGGAAGGTAGAAGGACTTTCTGCATGAGATAGTGAATGAAGTGAAGACTACTTGGGATGAAGGACAAGAAGAGATATGGGTTAAGAATGGATTCAGCATACCTGTTCTGATTCCCTTGAGGCATTCTTGATTTCCTTTAGAAAATACTTCTTACCTAGGGTGTCTGATGTAGGAGCATCCTAGGATTCTTGGCAATCCTGTATCAACCAAAAATATGTTTTTCTTTGAGTGTAGATTGTTGGTTTACCTAGGGTGTCTGATGTAGGAGCATCCTAGGATTCTTGGAAATCCTATATCAACCAAAAATATGTTTGTCTTTCAGTGTAGATTGTTGGTTTGGTGGAGTTCTTGCTCGGTTTGGGAGACTAGTTGCTCGGTTTCTATGGTAACTAGGGTGCTCGGTCTCTAAAGAATGCTCAGTGACTGAAGGCATTGGTTCACTAGTGCTCAGAAATAACTATATTCCTTGGTCATGCCTGGCATGGTTAGTCGACTGGTGCTCGATTATTTCTTTTTTTGCTCAGTGTTCTTGCTTACCGACTGGATTGTTTTGTTAGATTGGCTTGGCTGATTGGTTCATTTAATTTGGGTCACGCTCCTCATGTTATGGATTGACCATTGGATGTGTGGAGACCTAGATCTAGCATGTTTCATTCTTCTATGTGAATCCAATGACCATTTGGGACTATCTTTGAGAGTTTATTTATTTTGTAAGGCTATGTGAGAGCCGACGAATGTTTTAGCATTTGATATTTGTTTGTAAGGGTTTATTGTTTCATCAACCGACTTGTGGCTGGGAATCAATATTTATAGGTTGCTTGGGTAGTGGTTTGGGGAGGACTTTTGGGGGGGTTGGAAGAAGGTTAGTAACCTATGAGCTTAGGAGTAGGAAGATTTCTTGGAAGTTGGAGTACAAGTTTAGATCTTTCCTGGGTGCCTACCAGTGTGCTATGTGTTACAGACCTAGAATAGATGAATGCTGATGTTGGGGAAAAGATCTGGATCTTGTGAGATCTTGTAGACTATTACTTGCTTTGTCATTGGCTATAACTAGGAAGGCTTTACAGCCTGACACATTGCATGTAATCAGTGTTTTCATGAATATAGACTTCTATTTCATTACAGATCTGTTGTTGTTACTGTGTATTTCTGCTGCATATTGGTTTGGTTGCAAGGTTGGTCAATCCTTAATTGGATCCACCGAGCTTGACTGCATTAACAAGCCTTCTTGCCTTTATATTTATAGTCTCAGTTGTTTCTTTTGTCATACTATCAGTTTCCTTTGTGTTCTCAGTTATCTCTTATGTCAGAATTTATTTCACCAGATCGATCATTGTCTTTATCATCATCTTTCCTATTAGGACATCTAGCTGCAATATGGCCAATTTCTTTATAGTTAAAACATGCTAAAGGTAACTTACTTTATACCTTCCTTTACCTTTCTAAAGTCTCCTAGCCATAAGTGCTTCAATCTCATCAAGTCCACATTAACTGTCACTATCACTTTCATTTCTTATGTTATGTTTACTACTAGACTTACCAATCTTCAAGGATGACATAAATGAAGACTCAACACTCGGTACAATATTGTTATCATAGTTATTCATCTCAAAAGTAGTCAATTTACTGATTAGGCTATCAAGTGTAAGAAAATTACCTAGTGCAGATTGCATTTCATGAATAGCATAGATTCTAATAGCATATACAGACAGCAAGGTTTTGAGAATTTTACTCACAAAAGTGTCTTCATCAATAATACCTCCTTCTCCTCATATAGAATTGACAACCTCCTTGATTCGGTTATTGTATTATGTAATGTTTTCACCTTCTTTCATCTTCATATCATCAAATCTACCTCTAAGGATTTCAGCTATGGCCTTCAGTACATTTGCATCTCCTTCATGAACTAGTGCAAGTATGTCCCGCATTGATTTTGCTAAAGTACATGCTTTGATATCTTCAAATTCTGCATCAGATAGGGTAGAAACAATCTATATCATTGTCATGTTGTGTTCATGTTTGTCTCTCAGCTGATCAACTATCAAAGGTCCAATAGATAGTTGTATGTACTCATTAATCAAATAGAATAGTGAAGATTCTCCAATTCTAGATATGTGCAACTTCATTCTGCTTTTCCATGTTGCAAAGTTTTCCTTGTTTAGCTTAGGCACCTCTCTTTTATACATCTTGTGATCTTTAGCTCAAGTCCTTCAAACTTTGTTTTCAACCACACAAGCTCTGATACCAATTGTTAGATAACTAAGAGGGGGGGGGGGGGGGTGAATCAGTTAAACCAATTATCCTACAGTCCCAAACTCTTAGATGTACTTTTTCAAACTTCTTCAACAAAATAATCAACTCGGTAAGATATTAAGATTAACTTTCTGTTCATTTACTGATTGCTAGTAATTTCCAAAACTATGTTTACTGATTAATTAAATATGAAAAATGTAAAGTATGATAGCAATTGAATCACAAAAAATAACACATAACACAAAGAATTAACGTGGAAACCCTGCTAAGGAGAAAACCACCTGGGACCAGTACCCCAAAATATTTCACTCTTCTGAAGTGAGCTCGATTAGGAGCCAACCTTGTTATAGGTTACAAAACACACTATAAGGAGTGACCTTGTTAGAGGATTTAACACTAACAATTCTCCCTCAACCAACATTCACTATGGGGTCAACAAGAAAACAATTAACATTCTTTGAATGTCATATTGAAATACAAAAGATTGTTAAGTCCACTCGGTTAAGAGATTTAGCTGTAACAATGGTTAAACTAATACAATAGTAATATGATTCAAATACAACTCAATTCACAAGTATTCAGATCTATGCTAAGCTCAATATAACTCTTCTGATCAATAATCAGTTCACTCCATTATATCCTCCAGCTTACTTCACTCAGTGTATAATTCTCTAATGCTTGGTAATACCTGCAGTTCAGCTCAGTTATGTCTGTAACCAATTTGATTAGTGGTGCATGAAAAATATCTTCACGCAAATTCTCCTACAGTCTCAATTCATCCGGTAGATTCAACAATGAATCTCATGTCTCTTAAATAGACCTGTAAACCATTTTCATCTCATCCATTAGATTTTGCCTCTAAATCTCCATTGTTCATTTTTTCTTTTCAATCTTCCTCAGTAGTTGTATCAATAACACATTTCAATCTCTTCCCTTTGATTATCTTTGAATTTTGTTAGTTGTTTGATCATCTCTTACCTTGAAATCATAAGCAACTGCTAGCTCATTAATTTTAGTCGGCTGTTACAAACATTTAATGTTTTCATCCTACTTAGTTAATACAGAATGTGCGGTGATAACTAGCTTGGTTATTATTGTCACTCAGTATACACAAGATTGAATCGGTGTATATAGAAATCTTCAATTATTGATCACATTAACTTGTTCAATTAAGATCTCTTCTTCATAATAGAATAATGTAATATTCTCAAGTCAACAACATAATGTCATAGACTCATCAATAAGTTACCCAATGCATACCTTATCCATATCTATCATATTCATCTTGTCCATATGTAGATATCTCATTTCTTCACCATTTCTTCCTTCTATAGATGTTCAGATGTTTGTAACTATCATGCTAAGTATAGTCAAAACTAGTTGACATCAATGACAACATATTGATTGATTTAATCATCTTACATATTACTTTAACAACTCAATGACCTCCTGAATCTTAGTCAAGATATTCAATTAGTTGTAGGTTAACACATTTGTGCCTAGAAGTGTTGGGAAGATAGATATTTGAGAAGCCCTAGAAACAAGGGTTTGATGAGAGAAATTTGGGGCTTTTGATGTTGTTGAATGTCTGAGCCTAATTTATTTGGGATTTGGTCATTAGAAGTCATAAATAAACACTGTTGAGAGTTTTGGATCTTGAGAGTAGAGGGAGCATATGATTTCTTTGTTATTTGGGGTTATTTTGTGCACTTTTGTGGTCACAGTGTGTAGACAGCAGTACATGGTCCAAAGAAGTCTATGCTATGATTTTTATATATTATCATATGGTCAAAAGAGTATCATAAACACTAATTTATTTGGTCATTCCTTTGTAAGTTTTTAAAGTTAAGTGTCATTTACTATCGTTGCAGGGCTACAAGAAGAAGCTTTAGGCATGTGACAACATTTGGAGAAACTTGAAGAGTTGGGTGTGTTAGAAATTGAAACCCTAAACCCACTTGAATCCATCCTAATACAATCTAAAGACACCACATATACCACCATTTGTCATTGTGAGGAGTCTTGGTCATCTTGAGGTCATTTGAAGGACTTGAGGGCTTGGGGATAGTGCTTAAACCTCTCAAAGTTATAACTCGTCTTAGTTTTTATCACCCACCACTCTTACCTCTGCATTACAACCACTATTTTTTCACCTAAATAAATCATTTTTTGTGAATCCTTCTGGGGTATGATACCTAAGATACCAAAGGTTGATGAGCATATTTTTTCTTTATTTTAACCAAATATTTAATTTGTATTAATTTTTAATTTATTGTAAAGTATATTTTTAAAACCTTTGGTGTATGACAACCATAAATTGATGAAAACTTAACATTTAAAAAAAAAAATTGATCTTCAAGGATATTCTATGCAGATAGATTCCATATAATTTATATTCAAAAAAATTTAAAAACCAAAAAGTTATTAAATTTTTAGTGAACCTCCCTATTTTAAGTTTAGGTACCAAATTTGATTAATAAATAATGAAAAAAAAGTAAAATTAATCATGTATCACTACAAAATTATGTTTTTGAAATTTTTATAGTAAGAAGTCTAATGGGTTTTTGTTTCATTGAAAAATTCAATCAAGAAGACCCTCAGAAAATTATGGCAAGGTAGAAATCTAGAATTCCAGTGCCTTAGCCATTATTTGCAAATATAAAGCATAGGCTTGGTTCCACCAAGCCTATCCCAACCCAAAATCCAATGCAAAGGGTGGCTTGTAAATTCAACTTTTTAAAAATGTGTACTCATTTCTTAATTATAATAAATTGGTGTATAAAATTGAGTTTCTAGGCATAATTTTATATATAAAAAAAAGAATGGGTAATCATTTTTATAAAATGAGAACCAATTTTGAAAAAAATGGGTACCCATTTTTTGAATTTTTGGATCGAGCATCAGAGCCTAAAATGGGTGCCCTTTTTTTCAAAACAAGTGTCGATTTCTAGTAGCATTTTTCAAGTCCACAAGACCTCCGCCGAATTGGGACCCAACTTCTTGCACTTACCCTAACATAAAGTCCATAAAAACATAATAAGATTAGTAAAATTCAAAAACCAAAGTACCATAGTAAGCATGAGGGCTCTAAAAGATAGAGTCTTATTCTTCCACCATCTAATCTAGAGTATTCTCCCAAGTTGAAAAAGAAGCAATCTTCTTTCCATTGTTATCATCTTCATTTCTCTTATTTGGCTCATTTTCTTCTTCTTGTCAATTTTCCTCCCACACTGACCATACCAATAAAAATTGTATGGATCAAGTTCTTATTTATCTCAACCAATTTTTCTATAGCTTTTTAGAGTTCAACAATCCACTCCCTGTTCCTTTCAAATCCAATTTGGTATTGTGGACTCTCCACATTACCAACTCTGATCAAGATCCTCTAGCTTCACTATAAGAATCTATCAATTTTGAGCTTTCCACCTTTCTTGTAGCTCTTTTTTGAATGGGTTCCTCATCTTTCTCTTCTCCATAGCCTTTAAGGATGGTGAGCCCCTCCAAGGCTTCCTCATATTTCTCTTTTCCATAGCCTTTAAGGATAGTGAGCCCCTCCAAGGCTTCCTCAAAGAGAGTTTTATATGGTAGTGAGCAAGAAATGCAATCTTTAGGGAATAAGTTTTGAAAATCTTCAAGGTTTATCTCGCTATCTTCACTTGCTTCCTCATTTGAGGTGGATGTTGTCATAACATCTTGCACCCATCCTTGGAATTTGACCCCTAAGAAGCCTTTGAAACATGGAAATAACCTCCAACTGTGGAACCTTTCCAAGTGAGGTTGATTCTTTGAAGAAGGTCAACTTCATTTCCAATTAGGGTGTAGTGCTAGACCAAGCGAATACTTTGAAAACCTACTTCTAAACCTAAGCTAACAACTTCTCGGGTAAAAGGGAAGAAATAATAAAGAAGAGTAAATTAGATGATACATTGAGATTAGAACATGTTCATACATGCCTATGATTGCACAAAACATAAAAAAAAGACCCTCAAGATATATGCAAGTGTCTCTTTTAATCAATCCTCAAAGACTCAAACATAGGTCAAAGTTTAAGAGATGTTGAAAGGAAATAGGGATTCACAATGCAACATTCATGAATAAGATTGACACAACATACAATATGGTAACAAAAAATAAAATTCAAATGTGAAGGCAAGATAAATTTGAACAAGACTACTAAATGTGAGAAGAGGTAAAATAGTGATATTTCATTGATGAGAAGGCAAGGAAAAATTATACTTGCAAGACACAAGTCACCGCAAATAACAAAAGAGAACCTATAAAAATATCTTACAAAGTTTCCTTTACATATCAGACATAACTCAGATATTTAATTTTTAATCAAAATACTAACCAAACTAAGGTTAGGTTGTAATCATACAAATCAAATTGAAATTTGATCTTGGTGTCTATCTTTGACATCTGGAATGGCCACAATAAATGCACCCCTGTAGTTGAGAGAGAAGAAACCCTAGAAATAGGATGACTTTACAATAAGGAAAGGTAGATGCACATTATGTTAGAGGAAGTTCACCTTTGGATTATGTATGGGCATGGAGAGCATCTTGGCATGGTGTGTACAAGGTCTAAGAATAATAACGGTTCCATTTGGAGTTGTTAGATCCTATAGAAAGTTGCTAGAGTAGTTGACAATTGAGTTATGACCTCTCTGCCTACCCAATGTCATGATAGTTGTTGAAAATTTTAAAAAAATTTCATCAATGCATATCCTTAAGAAAAAATGGAGACCTAAGACCCACCATTAAATTATCGAAGACCATTGACTAGATACTAGTCTAGGACCATCGTGAATTATTCATCATCATGATTCTAATAGGACCTCCACCCAAAGTTTTAGATTTTGAAAGGAGTTTTGAAACTAATATTGGACTCTACCTCTCACTTTAGAATCTCCTTAACTTATTTGTTTCATAATGGTTCCATTGGAACATGCCCCTTTTATTGAATTCACTTTAAAAATAGTTTTATTTTAGGTGTCAAATTTCAACAAAGGTTCTAGAACTTCTTGTCAGGCCTGAAATTTTGATTTCAAACTTGTACTTCTTTTCACGTAACTTTTTATTCTTCAAAATTAAAGTTCCACTCTAGACATCAAATCTTGACTGCCTGAAACTTTTTTGGCATAATTTTTAGTGCTCCCCTCAAGATTCACGATATGGCTTAACTACTTCCTATGTCTTCTATAAGTCTATTGGTTGTATTGGGCATTAATAGGTTGATATTTTGGTGCGATGACAACCACTAATTGTAACAAGTGATATCAGAGCTTGGTCATGACAAGTTTGAATCCCCTCAGGTAGTGCTAAGGGTGAGATTGTTGGCATGATAGTCAATGCTCCCCTCAGGATTCATGACATAGCTTAACCGCCTCCTCTTCCTTCTATAAGTCTTGTGGTTTTATCGAGCATTAACATATCGATCTTTTGGTTGCTCAGTGTCACAAGTTATTGTTCAAGCAATAGAGCAATATTTACTTTGTTAATGGCTACTTCCAAATCTTTCCTTAAAATTGGAAACTTCTTCTAGTTAATTATATTCATTGGATTTGATTTTTAGCTTTGTCTCAAGATTTTTAGGAGTCTTCTTTCCTTCTTCAATGTGCTTTTTTGAATACATATAACAATTTCTTCAACTCTCTTCCATTTTCCTTTAATTTCATCCATTTTGTCAAGTGCACCTCTTATTTTTCCTTCAAGATCCACAACTACATCAATATCACATTTATTTATCTCCATAGCTTCCAAATCTCTCAAAATTAAAAAATGGTGTTCAAATTCCAAAACGACCTCATTTGTTAGACCAATTCTTCAAGAACATTTTTCTTTTACCAATTGTTGAACACACATCTGGATGCTAAGAGGGGAGGTGAACTAGCATGCACTAAGACTAAAACCTTTTATTTCACAAATGCTTCTAAATTGTTTTTATTCAACTAACTACCAATGAAGTATATTGTAATAAACATGTGAACATCAAATTTTAAATGGAAAACCTAGTATAGGAAAACCATGGTGAGAATCAAACTCACCATATGAAGAACAATTTATAAATGCTTAGGTCATAGGCGAAGAATTGCATTACCCATTAAATGGACTTGAAAGCTAATGTGCCAACCTTAGGGAAAGATAAAAAGGACTTCAAATTATTAAATATAATACCTTCTTCAAGGAAAGATAAAATACAAATGATCACAAGGAACTATGTTGAATGCACTAACTTGGAATGCATTCATTGAAATGTTGATTGGAGTTTGTTGTTTATACATATGTGACTGATTTCATTTCTAGATGACAACACATTTGTACTTTCACACTTCATAATATCTCATACATACACATCCATCACTTCATGTCAAATCTCTAAAGAATATCCTCCTTTATATATCCACCACAACACAAAATAACATCCATGAGGTCAACCTAATGAGATGTGGAGTGTAAAACTCAGCTCCAAACCCAATCGTAAAATGTAAAAGGGAGATAAAGCATGTAAATCATCATATCATCTTAGCACACCTTCCTCTAGATCCAAAATATTTTCCATAATTGTCGTATGCCATCGAAGTGGCCAAAACATCTTGAGTCAACCACAAAGGATGAAATTGTTAATACTTGATGGCCAAGAAATCACAAAAGGTGATGCGAACCTCCAAGATTTTTTTGGATTCTCAACATAGAATCACCTAGTACCATTCTACCTATATCATCAAACCACAATTCCAAGTCACTTGAAGGCAAATGAATGTAGAGCATTTCTACAAATTGTCACTCTATCTTTGTCAAATCAGAATATAAAACACAATATCACTTATTGTGAACTAAATCATATCATGAGACCTAAGAAGTAGCAACCAATAATATCAACCAACTCCATACTCCAACCACAAGGTGGAAAAGAACAATACACCAAGATAAAAACCAAAATATTTACAATTACTCAGAAAGATTGTTCACCGGAATAATCAATCAAAGCTATTTTCAAATACATACACCAAAAACCTTCACCCAAGATCATAAATGAATGTGGATTTCATCACACTAAGACAAGATCCATATCAACCTCTTAAATCTCCCTTCAACATATTTTTAGACTAGAAAAACACAAATCAAATCATCATAATCTTAGGTTGGCTAGAGACCAACATAGACAAAAATTCCAAACACAAAGAAACATAACTTCACTTGCTAAGCCAACCAACATAAGATATCTGAACTCAAACACTTCACAAATGTTGGAACATGTCCATAAAACCGCACACCTAGGAACATCAATGTGGAACAATATAGAGCTTTCTTTAGACTATTCCTAACTATTCCTGATATCTAGCCTCACTATCTATAAATAGAAAAAAATAATTCCAACCTCTAAACTTCTATGGACCTAAAAGTAGGATAGTGCAACATTCACAAACCATAAATAATAATACAAAAACTAAAAGTCACCAACTTCTTATATAGAGAATTCTCCCATAAGGACTTCAAATACCCTTTCCAACATATAATAGCTTTCCATACTTATCACCCTTCAAATATATAGCATTGTAACTTCTCATCACTAGTAGACATCATAACAACACCTGATCATCCAATATTGAACCTCTACTTTAGATACTTTTTCCTACATGTCAGATTTCAAATACTCTTTCTTGCATATTAGACTTCAAATACTCTTTCCTACTTATCATAGTTTTTCATGTACACTAAAAAACACACTCCTTGCACATAGCCTATTGCGAAACATGACAATCTTGAATACTCCTCTCCCATATACACATATGATAGTTCTCTTCATCAAATACAACACTTGAATACATATTTCTAAAAAACCTCTGTGATGCCAAAACTAATGATACATAGAGATGATCTCTTCCTCTTAGTCCATCAACACAAAATTCTTCCTTAGATATCAATACGTTTGACATCAATGAGAGAAACAAGTTCAAAATCTATGACAACACAACATAAAACTGCCAACACAATCACATCATAAGATTAAGACACTTTTCATAATCTTTTGAGTTCCTATGTCTCATTTTGGCCTACTTAATCAAGGGATATCACTTGTACATTCCTTCCATTAAATTACATTATTGATAGGAATATAGCTTGTTCTTATCATATTGATCTTCTCAAATTGTTAATTTCTTTCCATTAGGCCTCTAGATCTTAGGCATCTATCTCCATAGCCAAATGTTGCATGGTATTAGAGCTTATTGAGAGTCTTTGGTTATCCTTTTAAGATATTTTGAGTGAATTTTTTCAAGGAAATTTTGGGGGTCTCTTTGTGGCCTCATATTGTAGATCAAAATTGAAGATTGATGGGTCAAATATGAGGTCTCCATTTGATTCAAAAGGTTCAATAAAGTCACTTTTTTCATTTTACTTCATCCAAATCAAGAAATAGAGGCCAAATATATAATATTTTAAAGTTTGTAAGAATGATTTCCAATGTTTTATCATTTTGAGCCAAAATTGACCCCTCCATTGCACTCAAATGGCTCAAATCATCTAAGATTGATTGTCAAATCATCCAAATTGGAGCTAGTCACCACAAGCCCTTTGAAAGAATTTGTTTGCATAGTTGTAGGGACACAATAAATGCAAAGGTCACCATTAATGTTGGATATACAAAAATTGATCAATTTTTTTTTGTAAAAAAACATATTTTATTTTAGTATTTTTGAAATACTCAGAAAAAATTTTGTTAAAAAAAATTTCTAATTTTTTTTTTTCAATTGCACCCCTATAGGTATATAGTGTTATGTAAACCCTTGTAACCCTAGTATAGTGATCAAATCCTTGTGACCTTGGTATAGAGGCCCTACAATACGCGGTCCCACAAGAACCACATGGTGACCCCTTCTATGGGCCTCCATATCAATTGTTACATTGACTGTCACACCAACGATTGTGCAACCATCGAGCATCTTCATTCCCTGAGCTACCACTTGTTGCAAACCAATTGGTCCCACCACCAATCATTATAGGGGTTGTTAAAGATATTCAAACACATAGATTCTAGTGAATATTCTTGAATTTTTTTATGCCAACCATCCCAATGCCATGTGGAATATTTTCATTTTTTTTATTTTTGGTGCCTTTTCCATGTTGGCATTGTGGGCATCAACTCAGGTCTATTCAATATTGCCACATAGCACTAACCATATGTCCAATCGGTGGACAATTAGTAGGGTCTTTTCTCCTATAACAACCCAAAGACCGTCAAATTTAAGAAAGTGGATTGTTGAGCTCAGCATGACATTAGCAATATTTTCAAAAAATTTCACTTCACCTCCTCCCCTTAGTAGTTCAACTTGCAATACATAATTTGGTCATTTTAACTCCTTTTTAAGAGAAATTTTTTTATTAGAATTTAATTTTGTTCTCTTTATAGTGCTGTAGTTAGTTCATGACTTTTGTACCTTATTTTTTCATTAAATTGAGTTTTTAATGGGTGTTGCTAAATAATCTATTTTTCTCAAATTTTAGGACTTCATTCGAGCTCATAAGGACTCCTTTTCAAGGGAATTTTTTTTAAAGTGCATAATTTTTCTTTTACTTTCTAGTGGTGCTATTAGTTTGCAATTATTGTGATCAAAATTAGAACTTTGACACACTCTTATTTGGCTTATTTTTTCAATTGTAATGAATAGATCATAATTTGGTCTCTTGCAAATTGATTTGTGTCTAATATAGTCTAATTGTGGCATTTAAAATCATTGAAATCATAATTCCACCTAGTCATTGTTTTACAAGTGGCCATTGTAATTGCACTAAGTATAAAGTGTCAAAACATTTTATTTTCGAAGGGTTCTTTGATTAAGTGAATTTGGGGGATTATGTTGTGTGATTGTGACTTCATTTCTCTATTGTGCTCTTCTAATTTTAAGCAATAGGTCCTAGTAAATTTCCTCTTTTAACTCCATATAATTATAAAGTATGGAAAATAAATGCATGGAATAAACTAATGAAAAAATGATTAACTCTTTGCGTTGATGGGCGTATTCATGAAGTATCAAATCTTAATTTGAAAATTGATTCTCTCACTAAAAGTATTATAGATCTTAGAACATTAAGGAAATATATATAGATCATCTTGTTGGTTGCATATTTTTTCCTTTTAGAATAGCTCCTAAAAATGACTCTTTATGCCTAGATTAAGAATAAAACAACAACCAACAGTTTGATAGAGCTCCAGTTACTGGATGATCTTCCTCTGAATTTTAGAGGTACAACTCCCTCTTATGATTAAATTTTAGATTTTCTGAGTATTCTTTTGACTGAAAAGAAGAAAAGGCAATGTAACATCTGCACATAGCTATGACACATATACGAATGATAGATTTGGAGTAAATTTAAAGAGATGATTTGACACAAAGTCTAAATTATCTAGAATATAATATCAAAGAACAAGAGAAGATTTCCTCACCAAATAGAAGCACAATTTTTTTTAATATTAACGTACAATAACCATTTCTAATAGGAAAATATCACATAATACTACTATAAAATAAAGTTTAATCTATCGTCAAGGAAGAACATGAAAATTTCACATCTTTGCACATATTCATTCCTATTAAATGATGATTGAAGATAAATTCATGATAAAAAGTTCAATTCATTTCCACCACCAAAAATAGTTACATCAAAAATTTATTTCTTTCCCCTTTTCTCCCATACCCTTCTAGCCATTGAGGCTAAAATGTATATACAAAAAAAAGTAGTAACCATTCAAAATGTAGAGTAACGGTCTTGAAAGTGACCGGTATCAAGAAAAGACTAAAAGCATTAACATTTTTATCAACCCAAAAATTGCTAATTTCCAAGATTTCATGCACACTAAAATAGGCAAAACTGCTACTTAGAGTGCAGGGGCTCATTCAGCTTCCAAATGAATTTCCATGAGAGGTTGATCAAGCTTGACATTTGTCTCTTCTTCTTCTAAGATGAACATGACTCTACAATATTCTATATAGCTGGTCTATTATTTCCATGCCAAATGAAATAAGTTAGATATGATGTACAATTGGTCCACCCCAGGCCACTCCAAATCTAATTAAACCAGAGGTGTAGGTTCCTCATTCTATTCTTCGGCAATCCCTGGAAGCACCACTCTAGAGAATCATATAGTCATCTTTACAAAGGAGAATTAACTCAAAAATATGACCACCTTTGTTAATAAAAAAGTCCTTAAATTTATTTAATGTTGACCATGGATGATAATAATTTATGTTTGGATAAATGTGTTGCCACCTCACTAAGTTCATTCTGTTACACTTCAGCATTTAAGGAATTGTAATTTTCCCTATTCAAATAGATTTGCAGGCTCTAAATGGGGAGGAGGAATAAAAGGACAAAGAGAATCCATAACTCTAAAAGAAGACTAGTTCCAAGTCCATCGAGTGTAGATTTCGAGGGGTAGAATACAGGGAGTTATGCAAGGAAGAGGGTAGAGGGGAAAAAGGAAAGAGCACAAGACTAAATTGTAGCCAAAATTGAATAAGACTTACAACACACAAAAATATTATTCACAAGAGCACATGGAAGGAACACCCTACTTCAAGACACTGATTTAGAATAATTGAAGTAAAACCATTAATAGGATGGGAAAAATAGGAGTCATTAAAAAAAAGTAATGCATACCTATGAAGAAATTGTGAATGTATGATTGGTATGAAAACTGAGTGGAGACTTTAAAAATAATAGAAGAGTGGTGTAGGGGGTCGCAACCAAAGAGAAATGTTTCATCGCATTTTTCTATAATTGGCAAGAAATTTTTTTGTATCACCATGCACAAGTTGAAAAGAAGCTTGATAAAGACATTTATTTCTCACCTCATTCTGCATATGCTTATTAGTACATCTCCCAACCTTTTAATCATTTGCACACATGGAAGGTTCAAGAGCATGGTCATCTTTATGTAGAGACATGAAGGAAACTTTCTTTCCACATGTGGAATCATCCTCAATTGAGTCTTCTTTAACACAATTTTTTTCTTGACATTCTTCTTCTTCACCTTCTAGGTCAAGAAACAATAGAGGTGGATCTTAAAAATGCATGTCCATGTCCATGAGGTTCTTTCACTTCCCCTCAATCCCATTAGGTGTTAAAGTCATAAAAAACAAAAAACCTCATTCAATATCTTGATTTAATGTTTCTTTTAAAGTTTTTTAAAGGGTAAGGCCTTCTTCTAGATCCTTTTTATCAATATCCAAATTGAGGGTTCTCATTTTGAGAGGGGAAGGAGACATAGGTATAACAACATTCATACCTTTATTTGCACCACCTTTGTTACAACTGAATGTGTGCTTATTAACTTCAGTGATATGGCCATCTTTATCCTTAATTCTACACTGGAAATCATCATTTGAACCCTTTAAAACCAACCTAGAACAAAGGTTGTCTTTTGTTCAATTTATTTTCCAGGAGAAACCAAAAACCTTTCAATCTTGCATGTTAGGAAAGATTATGACTTATTACCTTCCTCTAGTTGTAGAGACCCATCTTTTTGTTGATTATGATTCTAGAGGAGTATTGACTTTTCTAGTGTTGCAGTAAAGTCTTGTACTCTAAGAACCAAAAGGTTATAAGACCCTTTACTCCTTGTTTCTTCCTTTAGCCCTTTCTCCACAACTAGAGATTCATGAACCTCACATCTAAGACTCTAGATTTGATGGTACATTTGATGTATACTCCTTAACAACCATGCAGATCTATGATCTTCACAAGGATCTAGCTTTTTCATTTTAGCTTCACAAATACTCTCTCTAAAAGCATCCCAAAATAGATGGAGAATTTGGTCATCTTCTTCTCTTATTTCTTGGAAATTTGGTGGGGACCATCTCTTGGGATGGAGGTAGTTTATTTTCTTTGTCTGTCCTTGAACCATTTTTCTAAGATCTTTCAAAAAAAGAGTCACCAACCTTCTTTCCTAGGAAGGAACCATTAAATATTTGAAACAAGAAGGGTACTGACCCTTTCATTCCCAAATGAAGTCACCAAAAATTTGTTGGTTGAGCATTTCATCCTTTTAGAATAACTCCTAAAAATGACTCTTTATGCCTATATTAAGAATAAAACAACAACTAATAGTTTGATAGATCTCTAGTGATTAGATGATCTTACTCTAAATTTTAGAAATACATTTCCCTCTTATGATTTAATTTTAGATTTTCCAAGTATGCTTTTAACTAGAATGCATAAAAGAAAATTTAACATATGCACATAGCTATGGCACAGACATGAATGATGAATTTGGAGTAAATTTAAAGAGATGATGTGACACAAAGTCCAACTCATCAACAATATAATATCAAAGAATAGGAGAAGATTTCCTCACCAAATAGAAACACAAAATTTTATGATATGGACGTATAGAAACCATTTCAATTAGGAAAATTTTTGGCATTATAGAAGTTGGTGTGAGTACTTAGTGTATATTTAATGCTGGTTGTCATTGATGGAAATCATGCATTCATTTGATGTCATAAGATGAATAGGTACAAATAATATTGCAAAGTACATGATGGTATTCAAATTGGTAAACAGAAAGTAAGACAGGTAAACTAGAAAATTGATTAAGTACAAATTGGTGCATAGAGTGAAGTAAGACATTGCAACAAAAATTTACAAGTTGTATAGAGTGGTTAAAGAGGTAAGTGTATCGAAAAAATGTGAACACAATTTTGTGACCTGACAAATAGGTAGCTAGTGTGGTTATGTTACAACTAGTCAGCAATAATGATTCATAGTTTATCAAGCCGACTTGGAACAACCGGTGAGCGGTAATGAGTTTTGTAGATGCAATGAATCTAGACACTTGGGAACTAAAGTATGGTCAATAAGGAATTATTACATTACACTTATTGGGATCGCAACCTTGATTGTGTATGATTCCTAGGTATCTTTAGAGAAAATAAGAAATAAATTTTTTTCTTGGGAATGAAAATAAAGATGTAAGAATTGAATAAGGCAGTAAAAGTAAAACGTGTTATGGTTGAAGAAAATTTTTGTAATGGTGATTAGGGTTTATGATTGAAACCCTAAACATAATATGGAGCAAAGGTATGAAGTCTATTTAATGTTTTTGTTAGATAGACATAGAGGTGTGTTGGAAAAATATAACAAGATAGTATCAGATAGATTTGAAGATGCGATCAAGTAATTCAGTGGAGCAGTCATAGAAGGTCAATAAAGAGTATTGCATGAAATTAAAAGGATCTAATTTAGAAAGCATGTGCTATTATAAATGTCATTAATCTTGTTGTTTCTTATCTACTATAGCAAGTTTGTAAATCCTTTAACAAGGTAGTTCTTAGTAGAAATTATTTGTAAATACCTTAATCGAGTGTGCTCTTGACAGAGTTGTAAGAATATTCTAGAAAGGTACACTATAATAGGTCTTTCAATACTCCTAATAGGGTATTAATCACTTCTAACAGGGCGAGTCTCCAAAAGAGACACTGTAAGCCTTTAATAGGGAAAACTTCATAACTGCAGTGAGAATATTCATAGGTATTAACTCCCACCATGGTCTTTCCCTCTAACCAAGCATTTCCATGATAAAATAAGTGTGTTATGTGTGTGCCTACATTGTTATTTGGTTTAATGCACTTTTACATAACATTTTCAGATATATGATTTATAGTATGGAAGTTTCTTTTTTTGTTGTTTAAGGGTATCGGTAAAGTTTGAAAGTTTTGTTAGTTCTGATTCACCCCTCCTCTCAGTACCTATTGTTTCCAACAATTGGTATTAGAGAATTGACTCTCTAGAAGAAAATTTTTACAACTTAGGGAGTAGATCTGAGGAGATGGAAAGTTACAAGTATGAAAGAAAATTGGTAGAATCCAATGAGAGAATTGAAGAGTTGAAGAACACACTAAAGGCCTCATTAAAAAAAAGAAAAGAAAATTTAGAACAACTGAGAGTAAGTCTAGACAACATTGATGAACTATCTAAAGGAAGTGCTAACTCTGAGGAAATTGAAGCAACAATAACAGATCTAATGGAAAAGAACAAGATCTTGACTAAAGAAGTAACCAAGATAAAAAGAGAACAAGAAAGTCAAGCCATAAGGATGTGTGAAGATATTGAAGGAAAAAGGAAAGTTGAAGATGCAAGGAAAGTTTCTCTACAAGCCAAGAAAACTGTTGAGGATGCACTAAAAGGAAAGGAGGAACAACTCTCTAGGATATCTCAGGAGAATCAGCAAATCCTAACTGAAAATGAAATACTTAGAGAAGAGAATGAGAAACTAAAGAAGGAATTGAAGTCTGAGAAAGAAGCATATGAGAAGTTGAACCAAGGTAGTGAAGAAATTCAAAAGATTGAGGAACAATTGAAAAGACAAAGGAGACCCAATGACCTAACAGGTCTAGGTTACATAGGAAAAGGAAAATTTGAAGTCGGCAAGTCATCAAATCCTAAAACTAAAAATCCATAGGAAGATACAAAATTAGAAACAAACCATCCTAGTAAGAAACTTCATAGACCTGCTTGTTACAACTATGGAAAGATTCGTCATACAAATAATGTGTGTAGAAGAAAACTGGTAGGCAAATATTACTCATTCAATTTGACCCTGTAACTTGAAATTAGGCATTGGTCTGTGCATGAATATCTAAGTTATTGGTAATATTTGAAATAATTTAGATATTTTTACTTTCTATTTTTCTCTTAGGTATAGTTAATTTCAAGCTTCTAGCCTATAATGAAATTATAATAAATTAGAGTTGAGCCTACTCTATATACTGCTAGTGTAACCTCATTTGCATTAATATTGGAAGAAAAATCTACATAAATATGCAATATCAAGCCCCACTTGACATCTCAGTCAAATATTGCATCACAAGGATACCCACTTGGGTTTTACAGAGCTTGAAGTGAAGGAGATATTTGACATTTCTAAGGAATTATTGAGCAATTGGCCAATGATCTTAGGTTTCTATTGACAAAAGAAGGATAATTCTTAGGAAAACCTAAGGTGTCCCCTAGAACAAACAATAGATTCCACAAGCTACCCCTATGCACAAAAAATTTATAATCCACCCTTGTGGACAAAAATTTTATAAGCCACCTCTATGTACAAAATTTGTATAAGCTACCCTTATGTGCAAAATTTCATAAACAATCCTATGTACAAATTTCTCAAGGTAGAATTGAGTACCATAACACAAGTTGCTAGACCATCAATTCCCCTTCTCTCTCTTTGGGATGAGTGGAACTAGAATAATAAATCTTTCTATCATTTCTACTCTTTCCTCCTCTTCCTCTCTGATGGATCATCTATCATAAATCACCTCACCATATTATTGGAATTGTGACCTCTCTCTTCCTTTTCCTACTCTCGTAGCTTTGCTAGGAGGTTAGATCATGCAATGTTCTCTCATATTTGGTGTATGTTGTTGGAAATTTGGCTAAGGTGATATGATAGGTTTGTCACTAATGGAAACATATAGACATATTTTAGATCTATATAATCATCTATGAAGCATGCATAGTTATATTTGAAGTTTGGATAAGGGATACTTAGAAAATTGTCTAAGTATAAGGAAGTTTGTAGTGAGCAAGTACATAGATCTATTCAGCAAGGTTTACTGTTGATAGTTGGACTTTAGAGAGATTCACTATAGATAGTATGGACATCATTGATGATGTGTATGATCTTGATAAAGAAGATACTATGTTTTGGTTATGATTTTCAAAGTTTTTCGAAGACAACACATATATCACAGAAACAGGTCAAGTTAGAGTATATCGAGTTTTTGGCTAACAAGTTATTTTTTATTGTAAAAGTAAATTTATGGATTAGTTTGGGATGACATCCTAGATTTCCATCCTAATACAGAAGAATGAGATCTTAAATTTTGGTAATGTATAATTAAGTTAAAGGTCGAATGGATAAAGAGAAAGGTATAAAGGAATGCACTTTGTTTAAGCAAGATCACCAATTGTATTGTAATGATATGATTGACATATGCACACTTTGTATGTTATGTATAGATGTGAATTTAATGATTAGAGTAGAGGACAGTTGTATATTTAATTTTATGTGAGCACCTAAAAGGATTGATTAGATATTGAAGATATCAGCATCAGTCAAAGTTTTGTATTTAGACTTGCAAAGTTGTATATGTACTATATGCATAGTGAGCACCTTGTATAAGAAGTGAGATCCAATTTTTGTATTTTATATTTGACTCCTCATAGGGTCAAAGGTTTTTAATATGGCCTATTCCTCTTACAATGACATAAGGGAGGATGGGGAGAGGGGCCAAAGGCACACCCTAACTAGATCTACCTTGTAGAGATCACCCAATGAAGCAACAACACACAAGTGAGAGAGAGAGAATGCAATTATCTTTCATATATTTATTTCAATTGATTCATACATTTTGGGCTGTAAGGCCTTCCTGATTTAGGCCAGATCTTACAATTCAAGTACAAAAGTCCTCCAACATGCGAGGATTTGAAACAATCTTCTATCTCCTAGCTTCTATCTCTAATGTCCTAAAAATCATCCTTGTCTAAAACTACAACAAAGATTACATTATATACAAGAGGCTACCAAAAAATTTGGCCTTCAGATCCACCATCAACAGAAGGAATGACTAGATCTAGGTCCACACGCTTCCCAATGATAGATACCAGCATTAAATCCATGACCATAATTAATTGCAAGAGTCAGCCTCAATAGGAAACTAAAACAAACAAATTGGTAAGAAAGAATAACCGAGCGCTAGACAAGCATCATCGAGCACTACGGAATTAATCAATTGCCAAAGAGATAACCGACCAACATCGATAAACAAAGGAAATTGAGCAACACCAAAGTGGCTTGGTCAAAGCATGAAGCGAGCAACACCAAACCAACTCGGTCAAAGCATGAACCAAGCAACAAAGGAAAACACAAACATGTTTTTGGTGACATAGGATTGCCAAGGACCTAAGATGCTCCTGCATCAAACACCTGGGGTTATTTGAAATGATTTTCCAAATCATGAAGTAGGTACAATCTGAGCTAAATCCAACTCAGATTGTGAAATCCATGAACTATCCTCAATCGGTCTATTCTTCCACTTTACCAGATATTCCATATACTTTTTTCCTCTTTTACTTCTACCAATTATTTGCTCCAAAATCAACTCAACTTCTTCTATCTATTTCTTAGGATAATCATTCGGTACTGTCATTTCTTCATCTGACTCATGATACTCATATAAATCAGCAATGTTGAAAATAAGTGATATGTCCATGTCATCAGGTAACTCAATCTCATAAGCATTTCCACTGTCAAATCTCTTCAAAATCTTGCAAGGACCAAACTTCTTCATTTTCAGCTTCCCATATGTTCCAACAGGAAATCTTCCTTTCTTCAAATGAACCATTACTTCATCACGGACTGCAAAAGTCTTATGTCTTCTAGATCTATCAGCTCTGTCTTTGTATTTCTGATTACTTTTCTCTAGCTTATGTTTCACATCTTCATGCAATGTCCTCATGTACTCACCAAACTTTACTCCTTCAACACTTCTCTTTCCTTCATCAGCAATATCCCTCAAATATGATATACCTCTCGGTTGTATGCCATTTACAATCTCAAAGGGTGTATTTCTGGTACTCCTATTCACTGAATTATTGTATACAAACTCTACTTTTTCCAACATAGAATTCCAATTACTCGGTGTGTCTCCAAATAAACATCTCAAAACATTTCCCAAGCTTCTATTAACAACTTTTGTCTATCTTTCGGTCTATGGGTGAAATGTAGAACTATATTTCAACTCGGTGCCAAACTTTCTCCAGAGGGTCTTCCAAAAGTATCCAACAAATTTACTATCTCGGTCAAAGATAATACTCCTCAGTAATCCATGCAATTTGAAAATTTCCTTAAAGAAAAGATATGCTATATGTATTGCATCTGATGTCTTTTTAAAAGGTATAAACTGTGCCATTTTAGAAAATCTATCCACAACAACAAATATAGAATCATTACCTCTTACTGTCTTCGGTAAGCCAAGAAAAAAATCCATACTGATATCAATCTAAGGTTTCTCAAGAACAGAAATCAGTGTATACAATCTAGTATTCTGACTTACTCCTTTTGCAACTTGAAAAATTCCATAACTTTTCACAAATTTCTGAACATCCTTATACAACTATGGCCAAAAGTATTTCTCCTTTAGAAAATTCAATGTTTTATCAACACTGAAGTGTCCAGCCAAACCACTACTATGTTTCTCTTTTATCAAATTAGTTCTCTTTGATCCTCTCGGTATACACAATTGAATACCTTTAAACAACATACCTCCTTGAATAAAATATTCTTCCCATTTAGTACTCAGTTGATCTTGAATAGGTTCTCTACAGTTTCTCCACAGCTCAAAAAATCAGGATCAAATTTGTAAGAATCTCTCATGTCATCAAAACCAAGAACTTCAATTTTCATCTCAGTCATCAAAGATCTTCTTCTACTCAATGCATTTGCAACTTGGTTAGTGACTCCACTCTTATGTTTTATCACAAATGTATAACTCTACAAATATTCAACCCATTTCATATGTCTCTGATTCAACTTATTCTGACTACCCAAATACTGTAAAGCTTTATGATCGGTATACAATACAAATTCACTCGGTATCAAATAATGTCTCCATTTCTTTAGGGCTTGAACGATAGCATAGAATTCTTGATCATACACAAAGTATTTCTTTTTTGCATCATTCAAATTTTCACTAAAGAAAGAAATAGGTTTACCTTCTTGACTCAACACAACTCCTATTACACTACCACTTGCATCACATTCCACTTGAAATACCTTATTGAAATCAGGCAATGCTAACACAGATAATTCAGCAACCTTCTACTTCAGAGTCTCAAAACTTTTATCAGCTCCATGTGTCCACTTGAATTCTCTTTTATCTCCTCTCATAGTCTCATTCATAGCATTACAAATTGAACTAAAATTCCTAATGAACTTTTGGGAAAAACTTTCCAAACCATGAAATGATCTTACCTCACTAGCATTCTCAGGTGTAGGCCAATTCAAAATAGCTTCAACCTCTTCAGGATCCATTTTCAAACCATCAGCTGAAATCACAAATCCCAAATACACAATCTCCTCTTTCATGAAAGAACACTTTTTTAGATTTATCAACAACTTTTCTTCTTTCAACCTCTGCAATACTTTTTTAATTTGCAAAAAATGTTCTTCTCTAGTCTTATTGAATATCAGAATATCATCTAGGTATACAATCACAAATTTACCTAAGAATTTCTTCAAAACTTCATTCATCAACCTCATAAAAGTAATCAGTGCATTGGTTAAAACAAAATGCATAACCAACCACTCATACAAACCTTCTTTTGTCTTAAAATCAGTCTTCCACTCATCACCTTCTCTGATTCTGATTTGATGATACCCACTTTTCAAATCAATTTTGGTAAAATACTTTGCCCCAGTCAAACTGTCCATTATGTCATCCATTCTAAGTATAGGAAACCTATATTTCACTATTATCTTGTTGGTTTCTATGGAATTAGTGCACATTCACCATTCTCCATTCTTCTTAGGTGCCAATACAACAGGTACTACACAAGGAATCAAACTTTCTCAAATCAAACCTTTTTGCAATAATTCTTGAATCTGTCAGTTCAATTCATGATTCTCAGTAGGTGTCAACCGATGTGGTGCCTTATTCATTAAACTAGCTCTAGGGATTAGATCCATGCAATGATCAATGCTTCTCTTTGGTGGAAAACCATTAGGTACATTATCAAAAATGATTTCTCTATACTTAGTGAGTAACTTATCAATATTCTTAGGAATACTATCCTCTATTTTCTTTCTTGGTTTGTTAGGAATCACAACAAAACATACATCATTCTTCTTCAAATCCTTAAAAAAATTTCTTACTTCCATCAAGAAAACTTTCATAGATGTGCAAACATTACTAATAGGCTCTTCAATCAAAGGTAACAAGATTTGTCTTCTCCCATCAGCCCAAATAGTATATTTATGCAATCTCCCATCATATATAACATGTCTATCATATTGCCAAGGTCTGCCAACAAAATATGACAACAATCCATAGGCATGATATCACATAACACTTTATCATATTACTTTCCAATTTTCAAATTTACATAACATTGTTCACTTACCAAGAGTGTATGCTCATCTTTGATCTATGAAATTTGATAGGGCTTCAGATGTTCCAACCTTTTCAACTGCAACTTTGTAATGATTTCCTCATATGCTTAGTTCTTTGAGCTACCACTCTCAATGATTACCTTCCAAACTTCATCAGAAACTCTACATTTGGTCATGAACAAATGTTTCCTTACCAGATCTTCCTTATTACTTTTTACTCCAAATTTCTCTCCTTACCATTAAGTTCTTTTCCTTCTCAAGTTCATTCGGTGACTCTTCTTGCAACAAATCATTTATACTGCTACCAACCTTCTTACTTTCATGTGTACACTCAAATGATCTATGTCCTTCTTCTCCACAATTGTAACAATTTCCTCAGAAACCACCTCTGTTATAACCACCTCGGTAGTTATTGCCTCTTCCTCTAAATTAACTTTCACCTTTCCACTCGGTCTTGCCTTTATCTACATTTGGCTTTTCTAGTTTAGATCTACTGTCTTCACCATAAGATCTACCTCTTCCTCTAGGGAATCTACCACCTCTACCTCTTTGTCTTTTCTCATGTCTTTTGTTCAATTTCTCCTCATCTTTCAATCCAAATTGTTAAGCCTCTTCAATGTTATCCAATTTGACCAAACTAATTTCTTCTTGGATGGAAACTCTCAATTCATTTGGGTACCTAGAAATTCTTTCCACATCATCTTCATCATGTCCAGATATGGTATATTCTTTTACCGAGCTATCTTTCTACCTCAAACTTTGCATTCACCTAACTAGGTTAATCTGATAATCACAAGGTAAGAACTTTCCTTTAAATTTATTCACCATTTTATTCCATACCTTAATTTTTTCTTTGCCTTTCCTCTTTCTATCCAACTACGGATGTTTCCACCACAAGGATGCATGACTTTTCAACTTTGTGCTTGCAATTTTCACCTTCTTTTCCTCAAGTACATTTTCATATTCAAAATACTTTTCCATCCCAGTGATCCAGTCCACCAATTCATTAGAATCCAATTTTCCACTATACTCAGGAGGATTAAAGTGTGGTGTAGACTTCAAATTTGTGAAATCCTTCAACAATCTTTCCTCACCTTGATCCATCACCAGTCTAGGTTCTACATCAACTTGTTCTTCCTCAATATCATCATCACTAACATCTTCAAGATGTCTTCCTCTTCTCTGGGCTGTTTCAACAGCTTCTAATCTAGCAGCAAGTTGTCTCAACATGTCTACCAATCTTGGATCTGCATCTCATCTCCCATGAACCATCTTGAAAACCTCTACAATTGCAAGCTAGATCAAAATCTTCTACCCCAAAATAAATCAACTAGGGTTTGACAAGAAGGAACCCTCAAACCTAGATTTGAAAACCTAGATTGAGATCTCACCTCACTCTGATACCACCTGATGCAAGGGAGGATGGGGAAAGGGGCCAAAGGCACACCCTAAATATATCCACCTTGTAGAGATCACCCGCGAAAGCAACACACAAGTGAGAGAGAGAATGCAGTTATCTTTCATATATTTATTTCAATTGATTCATACATGTCGAGTTGTAAGACCTTCTCCATTTAGGCAAGATCTTACAATTCAAGTACAAAAGTCCTCCAACATGTGAGGATCTGCAACAATCTTCTATCTCCTAGCTTCTAGCTTTGATGTCCTAAAAATCATCCCTACCTAAAACTACAACAAAGATTACATTATATACAAGAGGCTACTGAACAAGTCGGCCTTCAAATCCACCATCAATGGAAGGAATGACCAGATCTAGGTCCACATGCTTCCCAATGATTAAATCCATGACCATAATTAATTGCAAGAGTCGGCCTCAATAGGAAAATAAAACAAACAACTTGGTAAGCAAGGATAACTAAGCGCTAGACAAGCATCACTGAGCGCCAGGGAATTAATCGACCACCAGAGAGATAACCAACCAACCCTAGTAAATAAAGGAAATCGAGCAACACCTAACCAACTTGGTCAAAGCATGAACCAAGAAACACAAGAAAACACAAACATGTTTTTGGTGACACAGGATTGCCAAGGACCCAAGATGCTCTTGCATCAGACAAGGATAGATACACTATACAGATGTAATAGACTCCTCACAAAGTCAATATATTTCATAAGATACTTTTGACTAGTGGATCATTTTGTGGGTATGATCCCCACTGGGGTTTTCCCTTGGCCATGGTTTCCCTAATTAACAAAATATAGTGTTATGTGTTTCATTATGTTAAGCTTGATTTTACTTTTCAGTACTTTACTGTATGCATTATAAAATTAGTAAATGATATCCATACTTGGGTAGAAAGTTGTTTAAGCTATATAACTAATTCACCCCCCCACCTCTCAATTATACCAAGGGATCTTTACTTTCTAATATAGGATATTTCCCTTTCTATGTAACCATTTATGCTCTTGAAATAGATTTTTGAATGTGATACAAGTGGTTGGGATATTTTCTTGATTGAGGTCTCTTTGACTAGTTTATTTGTAGTTTTGTTTTTGGTACTAACCCCTTTAGTTTGTGTCTTTTGTCTTTTAATTTTGTGTACCCTTGTGTGTCTTTTTTGACTTGGGATCCTTCATTTGTGGGATTACATCCTTAACCTTAGCTATGTCTTATGTCTTTTCAATTTTCCCATGATCATATCTTTCTCATTTCTCTCTCTTCTTTCTCATCTCTTTACTATGAGCATGAGCTTATCTCATACTCACACTAAAGTGGGGACTAAATGTAGCATCATACATTGTAAGCACCTAATTGATGTAAAATTTCACGCTTATTTAGTACCCACCTTAGTGTTTTTTTCATAATAGGACTTCATATGGCACTTAATGGACATTTATTTTCAAATTTAAGTCCATCATTTCAATATTTTTTAAAATCAAGGTTGGCCCTTAGTCATAAGTGTGATCCTCTATTTTTACTCTAATCAAATAATTCATTTGATCTCCTAGACCCTATGTTACCATTTTAGGCATTCAGGTAAACACATAGGGCTATGTCACACTTTAGGACAAACAAATAGATTTGGCCAGAACAAATCCGACTAGAAAGGTTTTGGCAGGAAGGGTTCTGATTGAATCTATGTGGAGTTGACGTGGACACCCCTTGGTAGGGGGTTTTATCACAATGAATTCAGGTGTATCTATTCTGAAAAAAATTATTCAAGATAAAACCATCTTATTATATAATCCAGTTGTAGCCCCTTAGCCCCTCATTTTTGTGAAGCACGTGAGAAGCTACAAAGGAATTTAGCCAAATTGGAGGTAGGCCCATTTTTTTTGTTAATGTTTTTTAATGTTATATTAGGATAATTGGTTTTTACCATGCTTTTAATTTTTTTTAATAATTTTCAATAGTTTTTATTTTTTTATAATAATTCTCAATAGTTTTAATTAGGTTTATATAGTCTTTTTGAGTTCACATGTACATATCCTAAATCATAAACAAAAATATGTACAAACTATAAACCATGAACACATAGACATGTAAATACATACATACATACATACATACATACATACATACATACATATATATATATATATATATATATATATATATATATATATATATATATATATATATATATATATATATATATATATATATAAACACATATGTACATAAACACATACCTTCATACACATACATACATACATACACATTTACACATACATATATACATGTACATACATACATACATACATATATACATACATACATGTGTGTGTGTGTGTATGTATGCACATGTGATGTAGGAGTATCTTGGGTTCTTGGTAATCCTATATCACCAAAAACATGTTAGAGTCTTTAGATGTGTTTGGTAGCTTCTTTTGGGCTCTGGATGAAGTATTCTTGTTTCCACCGATGAGGCTTGGTTGTTGCTCAGTTCATTTGTTCATTGAGTTGGTTTGATTGTTCACCGAGTTAGTTTCGGTTTCTCTGTAGTCTTTCTTACCGAGTAGTTTATTTTGGATCTTTGTTGAGACCGACTTTTGCATTTAATTTTGGTCATGGATTTAATGGTTGCATCGATCATTGGGAACCATGTGGACTAAAATTTGGGTCATCCCTTTCTCCAATGCTGGATCTAATGGATCTTAAGGCTGACCTATTTTATTTTTTTGGTAGCCTCTTGTATAAATAGAGTAGTATGTTGTAGATCTTAGGTAGTGGATTTAAAGGATAGAATATAAAGTTTGGAAAATCCTCGCATGTATGAGGACTGTTTGTATTTGATTTCTAATTATAATGGCTATAATTGGGAAGGCCTTATAGCCTGACATGTATGAATCTTTTTGATGAACAATAAATTAAGTTTGCTGCATTCTCTCTCTCTTAGTCTTGTTTTGTTTCTTTTGATTGTTGATCTTGCATGAAGGTTGGTAGTTGGGTGTTCCTTTGGCCCCATCCTCCTTCCTCTTTGCATCAAGTGGTATCAAAGCAAGGACAAGTCTGGTTCCTTCTTGTAAGCCCTATTTGATATCTTGTTGTGGGGTGGAAGATTGTGATCTAACCTATAATTGCAGAGGGTTTCAAGATGGTTCGTGGGAGGTGAGATACATATCCAGGCTTAGCGGATATGCTAAGATAGATTGTTGCTAGATTAGAAGTTGTTGAGATAGCCCAACGTAGAGGAATGCATCTTCATGATGTTAGTGATGAAGAAGCCAAAGATGAACAAGGTGATGAAGAACCTGCACCTATGATGGATCAAGGTGAAGAAAGATTTTTGAAGGAATTAACAAATTTGAAGGCTACACCAAATTTCAATCCTCCTGAGTACATTGGAAGGCTGGATTTGGATGAATTGATGGATTGGATAACTGAGATGGAAAAGTATTTTGAATATGAAAATGTTTCAAAGGAAAATAAGGTGAAAATTGCAAGTACAAAATTGAAAGGTCGTGCATCCTTATGGTGGGAGCATCTACAATTGGATAGAAAGAGGAAAGGAAAAGGCAAAATCAAGGTATGGAATAAGATGGTGAATAAATTGAAAGGCAAGTTGCTACCTTGTGATTATCGGATTAACCTAGTTAGAAGAATGCAAAGTTTGAAGAAAAAAGGTAGCTCGGTAAAATATTATACTAAGGAATTCTATAGATTAGACATCAGAACTGGACATATTGAGGATTAGTTAGAAATAATTTCTAGATACCTGAATGGGTCAAGAGTTTCTATTCAAGAGGAAATCAGTTTGGTTAAGTTGGAAAGTACTAAAGAAGCTTATCAGTTTTCCCTAAAAGCTGAGGAGAAATTGAACAAAAGACATGAGAAAAGACAAAGAGGAAGAGGCAGTAACTACCAAGGTGGCTATGGTAGAGGTGGATATCGAGGAACTTGTTACAATTGTGGAGAAGGACATATATCATTTGAGTGTACACATGCAAAAAAGAAAGTCAGTAGCAGTAGAAAAGCCTTGGTGCAAGAAGACTCGCCAAATGAGCCAGAGAAGGAAAATAACTTGATGGTGATCAAAAGAGCATTATGGAGTGAAAGTAATAAGGAAGATCTAGTAAGGAAAAAAAATTTCAAGACTAGATGCAGAGTTTCTGATAAAGTGTGGAAATTAATCATTGACAGTGGAAGCTCAGAGAATCTGGCATCTGAGGAAATGGTTGTAAATTTGTAGTTGGAAAGGTTGAAACACTTGAAGCCCTATCAAATTTCATGGATAAAGGATGAGCATACACTATTGGTAAGTAAACAATGTTATGTGAAATTGAAAATTGGCAAGTTTACTATGATAAGGTGTTGTGTGATATTATGCCTATGGATTGTTGTCATATTTTATTGGGTAGGTCTTGCCATATGATAGACATGCTATATATGATGGGAGATTGCATAAATATACTATTTGGGTTAATGGGAGAAAACAAATCTTGTTACCTTTGATTGAAGAATTTATTGGTAATGTTTGTACATCTGTGAAAGTTTGTTTGATGGAAGGAACAAATTTTATTAAGGATTTGAAGAAGAATGATGTGTGTTTTGTTGTGATTCCTAACAAACTGAGTGAGAAGATAGTGGATAGTGTCTCTGAAGAGTTTGATAAATTAATCACCAAGTACAAATAGATTATTTTTTTATAATGTACCTAGTGGTTTACCACTGAAGAGAAGCATTGATCATTGTATGGATCTCATTCCTAGAGCTAGTTTTTCAAATAAAGCACCACATCGGTTGACACCTACCGAGAATGAGGAACTTAACTGACAAATCTAAGAGTTGTTGCAGAAAGGTTTGATTTGAGAAAGTTTGAGTCCATGTAAAGTACCAGCTATATTAGAACCTAAGAAGAATGGAGAGTGGAAAATGTGTATGGATTCTAGAGAAATCAACAAGATAACAGTGAGATATTGGTTTCCTATACTGAGAATGGATGACATAATGGATAATTTGAGTGGAGAAAAGTATTTTACTAAAATTGATTTGAAGAGAGGATATCATCATATCATAATCATACAAGGTGATGAATGGAAGACTTCTTTCAAGACAAGAGAAGTTATGTATGAGCGGTTGGTTATGCCTTTTGGTTTAACTAATGCACTGAGTACTTTTATGAGATTGATATATGAGGTTTTGAATAAATTCTTATGTAAATTTGTGATTGTATACCTAGATTCAGTAAGACCAAAGAACAAAATTTGTTGCACATTAAATGGGTATTGTAGAGATTGAAAGAAGAAAAGTTGTTGATTAATTTGAAAAAGTGTTCCTTCATGAAAGAGGAGATTGTATATTTGGGATTTGTGATTTCAGCTGATGGTTTAAAGATGGATCCTAAGAAGGTTGAAGCTATTTTGAATTGTCCTACACTTGAAAATGCTAGTGAGGTAAGATCATTTCATGGTTTAACAAGTTTTTACCAAAAGTTCATTAAAAATTTCAGTGCAATTTGTAATGCTATGACTGAGACTATGAGAGGAGATAAAAGAGAATTCAAGTGGACACATGGAGCTAATAAAATTTTTGAGACTTTAAAGAAGAAGGTTGTTGAATTTATTGTTTTATCTTTACCTAATTTCAATAAGGTATTTCAAGTTGAATGTGATGCAAGTGATAGTGCTATAGGAGTTGTTTTGAGTCAAGAAGGTAAACCCGTTTCTTTCTTTAGTGAGAAATTGAATGATGCTAAAAGGAAATATTTTGTGTATGATCAAGAGTTATATGTTATTGTTCAAGCACTGAAGAAATGGAGACATTATTTGATATCAAGTGAATTTGTGTTGTATACTAATCATAAGGCTTTACAGTATTTGGGTAGTCAAAATAAGTTGAATCAAAGACATATGAAATGGGTTGAGTATTTGCAGAGTTATACATTTGTGATAAAACATAAGAGTTGAGTCACTAACCCAGTTGTTGATGCATTGAGTAGAAGAAGATCTTTGATGACTGAAATGAGAATTGAAGTTCTTGTTTTTTATGACATGAAGGATTTGTATGAAACTGACCCTGATTTTTCTGAGTCATGGAGAAAGTGCAGAGTACCTATTCAAGATCAAATGAGTACTAAATTAGAAGACTATTTCATTCAACAAGTTTTGTTGTTTAAAGGTATTTACTTGTGTATACCAAGAGGATCAATGAGAACTAATTTGATAAAGGAGAAACATAGTAGTGGTTTGGGTTGACATTTTGGCATTGATAAAACATTGAATTTTCTTTAAGGAGATACTTTTGGCCACAGTTTTATAAGGATGTTAAAAAATTTGTGAGAAGTTGTGGAGTTTGTCAAGTTGCAAAGGGAGTAAGTCAGAATACTAGATTGTATACACTGATTTCTATTCTCGAGAAACCTTGGAGTGATATGAGTATGGATTTTGTTCTTGGCTTACCAAAGACAGCAAGAGGTAACAATTCTATATTTGTTGTTGTGGATAGATTTTCTAAAATGGAACATTTCATACCCTATAGGAAAACATCATATGTAGAGCATATAGAAGATCTTTTCTTTAAGGATATTGTTAGATTGCATGGATTACCAAATAGTATCATATCTGACGGAGATAGTAAGTTTGTTGGTTATTTCTAGAAGACTCTATGGAAAAAGTTGGGTACTGAGTTTAAGTATAGTTCTACATTTCATCCACAGACTAATGGATAGACATAAGTTGGAAATAGAAGTTTGGGGAATCTGTTGAAATGCTTAGTTGGAGACAAACTAAGTAATTGGGATTCTATGTTGGCACAAGAAGAATTTTCATACAATAATTTAGTGAATAGGAGTACTGGAAAAATATCTTTTGATATTGTTAATGGCACACAACCAAGAGGTATTTCAGATTTGAAGTACATTTCTAAATAAGAGAAGACAAGTGTTCAAGGAGAAGAATTTGCTAAGTTCATGAAGACATTGCATGAGGAAGTGAAACATAAGTTGGAACATAGTAATCAAAATAAAAGGACAGAGAAGATAGATCAAGAAGACATAATAATTTTGCAGTTGGAGATGAAGTCATGGTTCATTTGAAGAAAGGCGTATTTCTTGTTGGAACCTATGGAAAATTGAAGATGAAGAAATTTGGTTCCTGCAAGATATTGAGAAAGTTTGATAGTGGAAATGCTTATGATATTGAGTTAATTGATGACATGGATATATCACCTATATTCAGCATTGCATATTTGTATGAGTATCATGAATCTGATGAAGAAATGATAGTACCATATAATTATCCTAAGAAGAAGACATAAGAAGTTGAGAAGATTTTGGAATAAAGAGTTGGTAGAAGAACAAGAGGAAAAGAGTACATGAAGTATCTGGTAAAGTGGAAGAATGGGCCAATTGAAGATAGTTCATGTATTTGTATTCATCCCAGGTTGTACCTATTGCATGATTCAAAGAATCATTTCAAAACAACCCCAAGTGTCTAATGCAGGATCATCTTGGGTTCTTGGCAATCTTGTATCACCAAAAATATGTTAGAGTTGTTAGATGTGCTTGGTAGCTTCTTTTTGGTTCTCAGTGAAGTATTCTTGTTTCCACCGACAGGGCTCAATTGCTGCTCGGTTCGGTTGTTCACTGAGTTGGTTCGGTTGCTCGGTAGTCTTTCTCACCGAGTGGTTTATTTTGGATATTTATCGAGACTGACTTATGCATTTAAGTTTGGTCATAGAGCTAATGGTTGCATCGATCATTGGGAAGCATGTGGACCTAAATTTGGGTCATCCCTTTCTCTAATGATGGATCTTAGGTAGTGGATTTAGAGGATAGAATCTAAAGGTTGGAAGATCCTCGCATGTATGAGGATTATTTGTATTTGATTTCTAATTGTATTGGCCATATCCAAGAAGGCCTTATAGCCTGACATGTATGAATTTTTGTGATGAACAATAAATTAAGTTTTTTTCATTCTCTCTCTTCCAGTCTTGTGTTGTTGCTTTTGAGTGTTGATCTTACAGGCAGGTTGGTAGTTGAGTGTGCCTTTGGCCCCATCCTCCTTCCTCTTTGCGTCAACATGTATATGTGTATATGTATATGTATGTATGTGTCTATGTATATGTTTATGTATATATGTATTTGTACATACATCCCATCCTATACTACACTACTTCTCCTTACTTAAATTGTAGATCCTAATTATATAGATATCTAATGTGATCATATGAAACATGCTTTGATCACATTCAACATACATATTTAGTTTAATACATTAATCTTAATGCATTCTTCCCTTAAAATCCATCATCTTCTAGGATCCCTTAATTATCTCTCACTCTAACTAGGACATTTAACCATATATCCTAAAGTTATATATATATATATATATATATATATATATATATATATATATATATATATATATATATATATATATATATATATATCTATATATTGAGTTAGATTCTTCCTTGAAGAGATTTTATTAGGATGCCTTAAAATACATTAACCATAGACCCAAAATTTATATATATGTTGATCTGGAGTTAGATTAATATACATAGGACCTTAAAAGGCATCATATTCTAGGATCCCTTAATTATCTCTCAATTTTACTAGGACATTTAACCATATATCAGACACACACATAGAGATGTGTGTGTGTGTGTGTATTGAATTAGATTCTCCCCTTAAGCCATTTTATTAGGATTCCTTAAAATACATGAACTAGATCGTGACCTCTTAAGCTTGCATTATATACACAAGACCTTAAACCATAGACCCTAAAGATATACATAGGTTGATCTTGAGTTATATTGATATACACAAGACCTTAAAAGACATCATATTCTAGGACCCCTTAATTATCTCTCAATTTAACTAAGACATTTAACCATATATTCTAACATTATATATATAGATTGATATTGAGTTAGATTCTTCCCTTAAGCCATTTTATCAGGACACCTTAAAACACATGAACTGCATGCTAGTAGAAAAATTCAATATAACATAGTATGGAGTAGTTATGGGCAAAACACATGCACATGAACAAATACTAGTTCACAAACTAGAAATAGATCAAAACTTGACAAAGCCTTATTGTTTAGTGTAGCTAAATGGATTAATTGGAAAATTTATTTATGAGTGGATGATAAAATGAATATGAAAAAATTATCTTAAAGGCTCAAATTGGATCATGTTTAGGTGCTTTTAATATTATTTCTCATAATCTAGATTTATGAACTTGTTCTTAAATGCTTAGATCATGTTTAGATGATTTTAAGATTATTTTTTATAATCTAAATTTATGAACTTGTTTTTAAATTGTATAATGTATGCACACATGTAGATACATATATTTTCATATATTTAATTATGGCATCTGAGTGCAGTGGTTCATAACATCATGATTCAGAGAAGAGTGTGCACCCTAGGAGAAAGAAGACCTTAGATTGGTATTCTCATACTCCCTAGGATAGGTAGAGGGTTCATAATGATACTATTGATAGATTGCAATGTTCTCTTGTTAGAATTTATAATCTTTCCTTGGTATATTATTTAAATATGGATAAGCCAAGGTATCATTAATTGTAATTTGTCCTCTAGTCCACGTGGGAGGACAACTCTTTTCTTTTATTTCCTTTATTAATGAAATTAGTTTTTCCTCCTTATGAGGATTCTCACACTTGGCACACACTTAATGTGAATGTGACATTCATAGAACATGGGAGTTAAACTATAAATCCATCACTCATCTCTATTTAAGAGATGCTTCTACACATACTTCATGAGGAATTTTTTCTCACTTCTTCTCACATTGTTGTAATGAGCTTCTTGCTCACATTCTCTCTCATTCTCTAGGCTTTTTGCCTCATTCATATTATATTCACAAGGGGTTTTGTTTGTTTTCCACTTTCAAAATCTTTGTCTCATTGTGTTGATCTTGGAGTATCTTAATGGTTTTGGTGATTGATCTTGAAGCAATCTCTCATTCTTTGAGTTTATGGTAAAATACTTCCTTGTGCATCACTCTCTTGGATTCTTTTCTTTATCTCTTTTCATTTTTTGTATTTTTCTTACATGGTATCAAAGCTAGCTAATACTTGTTTGATTGTTTTGATGAAGGTTTTATTCAAAGGATATTTCATTTGATTAACTATTGTTGCCGGTTTTTCATTTTTTGCAAATCTGACATTAGTTTCCTAACTCTCTTTAGAAGGATTTGAATTTTTTTTTAGGTTTGGACGATTCACCACCAAAATCGGTTTCTATTATTTGTTCAACTAGTTCTGGATGGCTTGCTGCCATATCTAATGTTTATAATCTTCAATTCAAGGTTTTTTTAAAGATCTAACTACACCCTTTGTCAGGCAACTGCAAGGGATTTCATGCTTGCATGTTTTAACATTATTGCAGAATTCAAAACAATCTATGTTTCAGGTTTTCTAATCCCTTTGCATGCAAGATATTTCATTTTTTTGAAAGGCGTATCTCCAATCTCTTATTGTGTTATTTTAATCTCAGATCTTTTTTACGATATCTCTTTATGCATGTAAGTTTTTTGTCTCACACACATATCTTTTTTTTTTATAATATCATTTATCTTTGTTCCTTTCACCACTTTTGAGTGCATGTTTTAGTTCTAACCCCCTTTATCTTTCTATTTATGTTGTTATATATATATATTCTACTGCTTATTATTAAATTTATCTTGTTTTTTAACATAACATTACAATTTTAATCTTGTTATTTAATATTACATACATCGCCCACGCACAACCCACAGCCAACTTCATCCTCCTCATTGTGCAACTCTTTGTAAACTTGTTAAGGCTAATCAAGATACTTCTAGTCTCCTACGCATCTCTTCAAACTTGAAACATTTATTTTACCCACCTCAACCTCCCACCCTCCACGCTGCCTTATCTTTATCTTGGTCATGCAACCTTGTCTCCAACATTATTATCTATGTTTAACCCCTTACGCGGCTAGCTAAGTTGTTGCTCTTTGCTAGTAGCTACCTCTCCTTTCTCCTACGTAGTTTTTAATCCTTACATGAATTAGCCTCACTCCTTGCGCAATTGTTTATCTATCCAGTCCCCATGTTTACTGTCTCTAGCTTTCCCTTCACCTAGCATTTTTTTCCATGTTACTTCTTCACTATCCTGGATGCCTTTTCTCTCTTTGCAGAACGTAGCTTTTAATAGAAACTTTCCTTTGTTAACTTCTCTTTGACTGCTCTTTTCATTGCAAGTTGCGCTATTTCCAAGTTGTTCAAACTTTTATTTCTCATTTTCATATTCTAAAAAACATAAAATACTTTGCAAAACCCGGTTCTCATTTGGCACATACTAGTGAAGGTTTGTTCTTGACATTATGCCACTGCAGACTTCTGTCATGTAATCTATGCTTGATATTCAAATTTAATAATCGTTGCAGGTTATCATAACATTCTTTTGTTTATTGCAATTTTTTAATCATTTCTTGTAGCACTATTTTTAGTCATCTTTTAATCATTAGATTCTTTGTTTATATTTAACTAAATTTATTCAAAATTTGTTTAACAAAAAAGTTTAAACTTTAAAATAAAATTTTCACTTAATATTTTTTAATATCGTTTTAAATCCATATTCTTTTGATCAATATAAACATATTTCAATTACCATTTTGATAATTAGTTGCACTAAAAATTTGTTTTTTCATTTAAATAAAAATTTAAATAATTTTTTAATTTTCAATTTTCTTGCATATTAACCAATGACATTTGCATTAAATTTCATTCTTGGATTCCTTTTTACATATTGTTTATTGTATTCTAGTATATTTTAAAACACTATGTCAACATGAATTTCAAAAATCAAATTGACAAGTTCTAATTACCATGATTGGAAGATGCATATTACATTTATTTTTCGTTTCAAACATATTCTTGATATTGCTACTAGTGTAGCTTCTACTTCTGTGGATACTGCTCCTCAGACTGATATTGATGATTGGAATACTAAAAATGATGAGGCTTTAGGCCTAATTGGTATTTCATTGCGTCTGGAATTATATTTTTTAATTGCTCATTGTACTCACGCCCATGCAGCTTGGGATATTCTCAAAAACACCTTCAACAGTGCAAATAAATCTAGAAAGATTCAACTCCAAGATCAATTGGAGGATCTCAAGTATATTGATTTCAAATATATGGATGAATTTTTACTTAATTTTGATTCTATTCGAAGTCAATTAACTAGTTTAGGAGTAAATTTAAATGATATTCGTTTAATTCATATGTCTTGAAAAAATGCATTCCTAGACAATTCCAACAATTTATTACTAATATTCATTCTCATTTAGTTATTCCTACCTTAGCAGCTCAAATAAATTATGATATCTTTCAAACTCTTTTACGTCAAGAATAAGCTAAGTTAATTCAATTTGGAACACTTAAAACCAATAAGCATGATTTTATGTCTAGATCGCATAATAATAATCATAATTCTAATAAAAATTATAGATCAAATAATAATGGTCATTCTAAACATTATAATAATAATTCTTGGCATAACAATAGTCATAATAATGGTTATCATACTAATCATAATCGTCCTAATAATAGATCCCATTGTACTTATTGTGGGAAAGATGGTCATGTGTCCAACACTTCTTTTAAGAAACAAAATCACGAGAAGCATTTTACTCCTAATAATCAAACTCATAACTCTCATCAAGATTTTGTTTCTCGTTATGGGATGTTTAATCCTCACTATGATAATAATCTCCTTTTTCATAATTTTCCTATTTGGGATGAATCATATGAAGATGGCTATTCTTGGGATAACCCTCTATATTACTATCTTCCTAACGAAACAAACTTAATACAAAGGGATAAAATTTTCTCTTCTTATGATGCATTCACGCTTGATGATTCTTCTTATTCCACCATATTATTTCTACCTTTCTTAATGATACTTTTCCTCCTTTTGAATCTCCTAGTAGAGATGTGTGTATTTTTCAAGAGGAATTTCATGATTTTTCCAAAGTTCAAGATTCTAAATATATTGGTAATCCTATGGTTATTATGGAAGACAATAATAATGACTATGTTAATGATGACAATAATGATGATAATGATGATGATTATAATAGCTCTACTCCTCTTGATTTTTCATATAATGATGAATCCATTACAAATATATTTTACGACACTTATGATTATGTGACTGATTTATTTTATGATTCACAATCTATTTTACTTTACAAGGTTTTATTGATTCACATCTAGGAAGAGATCCCAATGATGGAAGATCTACTAGTGGTTATTTCCTTACTTCGGATTCAGGTGTTATTTCTTGGAGAAGTAAATATGATCAATCTATGTCACTATGTTCTACTAAATATGAATATGAAGAATGTACTCATGTATCTAAAGAAGATCTCAGGAATCAAAGATTACTTGAAGATTTGAGCTCTCCTAAAAAAGAACCTACACATTTGTATTGTAATAATCAAAGTGCTACTTCCTTATCAAAGAGTCTTGTGTACCATTCAAGATCCAAGTACATATCATTCCATAAGAACTTCATAAAAGATCAAGTTGAAGAGATGAAAGAGTCCATCATCTATTACAAGAGAAATGATCTAGCTGTTGATATCTTTAAAAAGACTCTTTCTTAAGAGAAATCTCAAAATCATTGTAAACATTTGGGTTTGATACCTATTTCTCTAATTTCCCCAAGTAAATATTAAAGGGGGATGTTAGAATTTATAATCTTTCCTTGGTGTATTATTTAAATATGGGTAAGCCAAGGTATCCTTAATTATAATTTGTCCTCTAGTCCAAGTGGGAGGACAACTCCCTTCTTTTATTTCCTTTATTAAGGAAATTAGCTTTTCCTCCTTATGATGATTCTCACATTTGGCACACACTTAATGTGAATGTGGAATTCATAGAACATGGGAGTTACACTCTAACTCCATCACTAATCTATATTTAAAAGATTCTTCTACACACACTTCATGAGGAATTTTTTCTCATGCTTCTTCTCACATTTTTTTAATGAGATTCTTTCTCGCATTCTCTCTCCTTCTCTAAGATTTTTGCCTCATTCATATTATATTGACAAGGGGTTTTCTTTGTTTTCCCCTTTCAAAATTTATCTCATTGTATTGATCTTGGAGCATCTTAATGGTTTTGGTGATTGATCTTGAATCAATCTCTCATTCTTTGATTTTATGGCAAAAATACTTCCTTGTGCTTCACTCTCTTGGATTCTTTCCTTTAGCTCTTTTCATTTTTTGTATTTTTCTTACAACTCTAGATGAGCTAGAGTGTACATTAAAAAATATTGTATATTGTTTTCCTTCCTAATAGGGAAAGGGTAATGAATATTAGAGATGATCTAGTGCATATGATTGAGGTTTCTCAATCATATAATCCATATGATGATGTGTCTACAATAAATGTGAAATCCATGTTCCCTTTTTACCAGAATCAATAGAAAATAAGAAGATATTGGGTAACCAGGTGTATAGATGTAGTTGTGACACCTTTCATATATTGTAGATGGTTGGTAACACATCATATGTGGCCCCAATGGATGAATTGTCATTATATTTCTACAAACAGTTGTTTGCAAAATTTAATTTGCATTATGACATAGATAAATCTAATTTTTTTTCACATGTTGGGCAGGGTAGGGGTAGGTTTTCAGATAAGTTTAGACTACAAGATGATGATTTTATACAACCCCCTTGTAAGAAAGAATTTGTGGGTCCAAGCCTTTTGGTTCTTCCAAAAGGTTTGTAAATCTCCAGTGTAGGAGACAGTGCAGTTGATGAGACACATGTAGACATGTATTGTAGTATGGCCACCATCATGACTCAAGTTGACCAGATGACATCTGATTGTGTGGATATATATATATATATATATATATATATATATATATATATATATATATATATATATATATATATATATATATATATATATATATATATATATATATATATATATATATATATATATATATATATATATATATATATATATATATATATATGTTGCATTCTCATAGTACCATTCCTTTTTCTGATCCAACATCTCCCAATTTTGATTTGAATGTCTAATTTGAGATATCATCACCTATTGAGCTTGCATGATTACCTGAGGAATGTTTCCGTGACATGAGTGCATGTTTAGCGAGTGATCTCCTAGATGCATATTGGTTTATAAAGACACTACATGGGATCCCCGCCTAGGAGATGCCAGGATTTATTAGGAAATTTCTCTAGAGACCCTCCACTCCTAGTAGCCATGGTGGAGTTCGAGATGCTCATCCTGGTACATTAAGACAAGAGGATATTTTGATGTCCTACAAATCCTCCATAACATACATCAGTTGATCCTACAAATCCTCCACAGTATAAATCAGTTGATCCTATATCTCCTCCACATTAGACATTATTTTATTTATTTAATAAGTTTTAAGATTAAGACAGCTAGTTGAAAAAATGTAATTTAATCCTTCTAATATAAGAAATAATTTTTTTTAAAAAGACATTATAAATGAGAAAGATTAAATTAATATAATAGGATAAATCATAATGATTTTTAATTAATATTTTAATAAGTATGAGATCAAAATAAAAATACAATTATTATAAATGTCACAAAGTAAAAAGTACAATTTCTTATTGTAAATCTACAAAGTACTAATTCCATACATATATAAATACAAGTTAAAAGTAATTTATCTAACTTCATGTCATACATGTACATACATATGTAAGTTACAAACAATTTATCTTAATGAATGCCATACAAGTTAAAAATAATTAATCTAACTAATGTCACACATGTTTAACTTACAAGAAATTTATCTTAACTAATGCCATACAAGTTAAAAATAATTTATATAACTAATTTCATACATGTACATACATATGTAAGTTACAAGCAATTTATCTTAACTAATGTCATGTACATGTACATAAATATGTAAGTTAAACCCAATAAATATCTTAATAATGTCACACACACACACACACATCATGGAACCTCTTTCATAACCTCTTATATATAACCTATTTCATATATATATGCCATACATGTACACACATATGTAAATTAAAATAAATATCTATATCTAACTAATGTCATCACATAAATATAAATTAAAAGAAATATCTAACATTGTAACCTCTTTCATAACCTATTTCATACATATATGACATTATATATATATATATATATATATGAGTTCAAACTCTAGAAAATATGAAATTAAAATCTACAAAAATAAGTTTAACTTAAATATCATGTTACATATAGTCTAAGTCCTCTCTATCTTTCATTATCTCCAAATACAATTTATGTTCATCAATAGGCAACCACCACTTTTGGTTACCACACCCTTTTTTTGGAAATGTCTCCAATTGTAATCCTATCACTATAACCAAGTGACTATAATGTAGAACTTTTTGGCCAAGAATGTTATCAATAAATTGAACACCATTTTTGTCTATCTTTGTTTGCTAATAATAGGTGCCTTCAAAAACAAATGAACTAGTTGGATATGTTTGTCCATCACCATCTTCAATTACTTCTGGAAATTTTTATTTTGGTTTCGTGCATCTTAGTAGGTAATAATCTACACCTTCTACATTGTCACGATCCACAACCACAACAAAAATATCACCTATACATATCCCACAAATTAAAAACAAAAGTATGAACATGAACATCTTGATAAAAAATTGTACATTAAATCAAAAGAACATGCATGCACACACACACCTATAGAAACTAAATAAAAAATGCGCTCATAATCAACTGAATATATAGAATCATGAATGTCTAGATGTCATTGTCACTGTCTTCATAAGGAGGCATTATGATTAAATGTTTCATTTCCCATTGTGAAACATATCCATCCACAATATTCTCACATTGACTATTTGTGTTGTTCACAACACAATCAACACAAAAGCATGAATTTTCTCTTACTTGAATCACAAGAGTCTTGGTGTGTCTCATAGTCATCACTTGATGTAAACTTCTAATATCAGTAATTGTTTGACAATTCTAAGGATTTTATCAATCAATATCTATTACAAATATGAAATGAAATGTAAATTTTTAGATCAAGAGTTGTAATAAAAGTGAAATGCACTCGCTGAAGTTTTTGAAGAATCTAGACAATATATTTTACCTTTCACTTCCTAAAAATAACATTTGTTGTATGTTGTGTCATGACTAGAAAATTGACTTTGGCACCATATATCATTTTTTTTTTAATTCTCTATGTTGTTACCTACAAAAGAAATCTTAATTTAGCAAATTGAGAATCCATATATATAAGATATTTACATGTGTACTTTTTAAATTAAATTGAGAATTAGATATAGATAGTGAACACCATTTGTACCTGCAAGTTCATGTTGGTGAAGTGCACGCTTCACACATTCTCCTTCTCCATCGTTCTCTCCTTTCCATGTCCACTTTCAAAGAAGCTCTACAAAAAAATTATGTTGTGTCTAGCACGTTGCATGGATAGCCAATTAAAATATTTTGTAGACTTAAATTGTCCTAGGTTAAAGTTGTACATCAAAATAAAAAATGAAGTTAAAATTAAAAAACAAAAATATATAAATTGAATTTATATAAACTAATTTAATTGTAAAGAATAATAAAAATAAGAATAAAAATCAATTGAAGTGTGTACTTACTAGCACATCTATTAGACCAATTCTAATGTTGTGAAACATCTATCCCATGTTTCCTAATATCTTCAAAAAATATTGCAAAACAATGGGATAGATAGCTCCTATCATGAACCTTATCATCGTTGATATAGAAATGAACCTCCTTGATGATAGTGTATTCATTTGGACTAGTACTTTCTACACTATCCAAATCAAACTGTGTGTGTCTATAGATCACTTGTACAAATATTGCAACTTGATCATAATGATAATATTGAGCTGAATTTTTGGTAGAGGGGAAAATGTATAATTCTTAGGGAAATCTACAATTGAAAGAATGAAACTTGGTGGAAAATAATTTTATGAATCATGAAACTATTTAGCTTGTCATCGTGCACCATGACAATATTGGATATGTAGATAAATGATGCTACAAAATCTAGTCGTAAACTCAATGTAGGGAAATTCACTCTCCTTCAATGAATTTTTTGGATTCGTCTCCTGTCTTAGTTAGATATGTCTCATATTCAAATCTCTTCCACAAAACTAGCATTGAAACATCGATATTCTTAATTTGCATTAGAAATTTCTTCAAATCTCCATAATTAATGCATGCACTTTTTATCCACTGTATATTGAACTCATCTGAATCTTCTGATTTACCACTTAAAATAGACTTCACAAATTGTCCTGTATTTCTAGGGATGACTGTATTTAGATTAATTACTATCATAATTTTTTTTATATAATTGCAGGTGTAGATGAAACTCAACATGATTTCAAAAATTAAAAGTTTCACGTACATTATTTATGTGTACAAAACAAGGGCACAACCTCTCAAATATTCTTTCAAAATATTTCACTTCTGAAAATTCTTGCTTGAGATCTTCAAACAGTTCACTTTGTGTTGTATTTACAAAATGGTTTGGATATGAAATTTTCATGCGGATCTCTTCATCTTTCATTTGTATAGAGTCCCTTTTATTGGAAGAAACATGAGATTGATTGGTCCAATATTCAATGACTCATCTTTTGACATCTTCAGAGATTTTATCTTTTGAAGGAAACCTATAAGTACTTACCCAACTCTTTTCAATGTTTTCATCTAACATATTTATCCTCCTAATATATCTTTCAATAGTTTGTCTTGAGACATTCAGTAATTCAAAAATTGATTAAATTTTTTTCTCTGGAATAATTTCTTACTAGAAATTATAGTCATCAACACTCTATGTGTAGCACTTAAATCATCTCCTCGACTTGTGTTATTAATATAGTTCAATGCTTCTTGCAAATTTTTAACTATTGTTTCTCTTACATTTGCTAACCTTTTCCTATTATCAACACACAACAAGTCTAAAAAATGGGTCATTTATCTTTTCCTGAATAACTTGGAAAATAATTGTGCTCTTCCAAATAGAGATTTATTTTGAAAATATTCATCCTATTTTTTTTACAATACAATTTCAATGTGCTTTCAGGTACCATGTGTTCAGATGAAATTTAAATGAAAAGAGAATCCTCATCCATCTCCATCAAATTATCCATGTTGGAAGAAATATTTGTAGCTTGATTACCAATTTGTTCTTGTACTTGAGTTGTAGCTTCTTGAACATCAATAGGTTGTTCTTGAACATTAACAAGTTTCTCTTGACTACAATTTTTATGATCATTTATTTTATCATCCCTTTTCTAGTCATATGGTCTTTTTTAAAAGTTATTCCCCATCGTACAAACTATTCAAATTGAGAACTTCAATTCACCTATACACAAAATACCATACATAACCAATAAAAAATTCATGTAAAATAAATTTATAAGTTCATAAATCCCACTAATTTTAATTTTTTTTATAAAAATAAAATAAAAAATGATTAAAAAATAGGGATAAAATATAAAATCAACTTACTTGAAAAAAAAATCTAGCCTTTTTTTCCAATTTATTTTAAAAATTGCCCTTTAATTTCAAAAAGTATGCTATCTCCACAAAAAAATGATTTTATTTGAAAAATTAATTATAATATTTGATTTGATTTGATTGAAAATAAAAAATAAATCGCTCATATATATGAGGTTGAATCAACACAGTCACTCACGTGATTGTGTGGGGGTCAGCTAAACAATGCTTTCGATCGGACCTGGTTTGGCTAGAACTATTACAGCCAAAACCGCTTTGACTGAACTATCCTATATAGCATCCTAGATGGCAGCCACATCACCAAATTTCTCAGAATTATAGAACTTCTAACTTCTTAAACTAATTTCTCTATCCAAATTCAAGTTTATGAAAAAACTAAAAATGCCCTTTTGTAGAGGTCGAAGTCAAGAATATGCTCATATAGTTTTTATAGTGTTTCTATTAGATATAATATATTGTAATCACAAAATACTACAATTAGGTATTCTGACATTTGAGAATACGTTGATTTAAAAAAAGAAAAAAATAGTAAATAATAACAGAAAAAATTATAAAATATATGGTTCACTAGAGGAGAGATTCCTTTTTTAGAATGTATAATTTGTTTTTTGATTGGGATAAATTATAGGGAAAATATGGTGGGAGATGAAAACTATAAATTTTGGGTAAGTTGGACTTTGAATTGTTATAATAAAGAAAATATACATCGAAAACCAAAAAAAAATTCATGTACTAGTTATATATGTCATCTATAATGGGTTAAGAAATCAAAGGAAAAGAAGTATATTTACATATAGTTTTTTGGTGGGAACTAGACCCCCTGATTTTCAGTATTTTTTAGCAATTGAAAAACTGGCTTTAAAAATTAAAAACATACCAATTCTTGTTCAATTTTTTTTAAAATATAAAAAAAATGCATTAACTTCATCAATTTTTACATATTTTATCAATTTATATCATCTTCAAATTCTAAATAAAAATGTCACTTTTATGTTTTTTAAATTGAATAGTTTCAGTGTTGTTAACCTTTTCCTTTATAAAAGTGTGACACAATTTTGTACTTTTACTCCTTTGTGATTTATCCCAACCTCGAACTCAGTTGTGCCTTATAACCCAACATCTACCCCATCTTCCCGACATGCCATTTAAATCTTGGCACATTCTCCTAGGTACATAACATGCCAGACATTGTGTTTCCTCATGAAGGGCCCAAACTTGAACTGGGGCCCGGTTTTGGTATTTTGGTGAGAAAATAGATCCAATAGTTAGCTTGGCTTAATTTTGAATCCTAAAATGTTTGAGAGGTATATAAACACCCTATCTCTCCTCATTTAGGTATTCATTATCAACCACAATCAAGATTTCAAAGGCTCTCTTATGATTGGACATCCAAGCATTCAAGCATTCAAGATCTATACTTCTTCTCAAGAATTCAAAGGCATTTGAAAGGTTTCCTCTATAGTTCAAGCTTCTTTCCCTTTTTGAAGTTCAAGCAAAGGATTTCCCTATCAAGAAAGGAGATACATATATATCTATATTCATCCAAATCTTCTTTCTTCTTCTCAATCAGCCATTGTGGAAAAATACAACATCCATCACATAAGGTTTTGTGTTTCATGATTTCCTTTTGGGTTCTTGTGTTAAGCCAAAGCTATTTCATCAACGTATTTAATCATATTCAAAGAAGCATTTGCATTGCCAAGGTATGACATACTTCATTTTTCAAATCTAGCCTCTACTATATGACAACACTCTTTCATTTCTTTTATTTCATTTTAAGGTTGATTCTAAACATTGGTTTGACTAAGGCAAAACCCTTTATCCAACCTTCTTCCCCATTTTTTTGTGTGCAAGAATAGGTAGTGCAGATCTCAAAACTTTTCAAAAATGTTTGGGACCTATTGGATCGATAGTCAAAATTTTAGGCAAAATCATAGCGAACACAATGTCTCAAACATCTTGTACCTAGGTACAAAACATTTGGGACACCCTATACCCTATAAAATCATCCCAAGTTTGGACTGTAGGTTGGTACAACTCTCTAGGATCCATTTCAAGTCATTACAGGTTGCTTACTATTTTCTATTAGTCTTTTTTTCCTAAAACTAGTTACACTTCCTTATTTAGCCTTCTATTTTTTATTATTGTACCAAATCTCCTTACATTATCAATGAAGGGCCATTGACCCATTCTATTATTAGGTCTTACTTGATCATAGTGGCTCATTTTATTTTTTATTGTGCATTAGTAAATTGGATCTACCCTCTTCATCCCATTTCCCTACTATACAAGAAGTACAAATGAATTGTGAAAAGTCTATTTACTGAGCTTCAAGGGAACTGGATTAATACATATTGAGATGCAATTATAATTTTTAAATTTTTTAAATTATTTCTCTTCAACAATGAGCCTTGTTGAGCCTTGTAGTGAGAATATTTTGTAATATACTATAACTACTTGTAGTATATCAAGAGTTAACCTTCTTCATGGTTTTTCTAGAATGGATTTCCATTATAAAAAGGTAGTGTCTTCTTGTGTATATTACTATGCATGATATTTCCTTTTTTATTTGCTTCATTGGTTACAATTTTCTTTCTTCTACATATAAGTAAAGTTAATGCAGATAAAAAAAACAATAAAGATATGATGTTTTAGGGAATACTAATTCACCCCCCCCCCCCCCCCCCCCCCCCCCCCTTCTCAGTATTTCAGTTGTTCAATAGGAATAAGCAGATATTATGTTGGGTTGTCTTGAATTGGGTACAATCAATCAGGGCTAAATGTCAAGTTAATCTAGTAAGTGCAAAAAAAATTAAGTCTAGATTTATGTGCATGCTAGATGACAATGATTATTTATTTATTTATTCATTTTGGTGGCAGCTATTTATTTTGTTAAGAAATTTAGAAGTTTTTTTAATATTATAAATTGTGGTTTAGTAATGGTGGTGAGTGAAAAATATTGTTTTGGCATGCAATATTCTTAAAGGAAAAATCATCTCTAGTGAAAAAATTTGTGCAAAATGGAAAATGGTACAAATTAGTGGTGTCAATGATAGGAGTTGAATTGATTATGTATGAGGTGGTATTAATTGAGATTTTGGTTGTCTATGATTAAATTGTTTTGTTTGTGGTTGCTCAAGGTTAGTCTTTATGGAGAGGATGAACAATTAAAAATAACTGCATAACCCTATGAAGAATCAAATTTATATAGAAGAGGATTTACTAGCATGCATAGTCATTGTTTTTGGCCAAAGGTGTTTCTCCAAGTGGATCTTGAGAAACATGCTTGGGCCTTGGCTTCTTTTTACTTTTTATTTTAACTATTTTCTTGATTACCTTGCGATTAAAATGTTTTAGCTGAAACTTTCCCAATCGGACAAGTATTTCCATGATGGCACCACAAGTACTCCACGTGGTTTTGGAGGAAAGGTGCTTAGTCAAATACTTCTAGGCCAAAATTGGTCCAACCAAAAATAATTAGTTGGCCTAAAATATGGCATAGGTTTGTATTCTTACCCAATGAGAATGCCCATGTAGTTATATCATATTATTTTCTAAATGATGCAATTTCATTTTATTGGGATAATAGAAAGAAAGTGTTTCTTTCCTTAATTTTCTATTCACTTGTCTATTTTTGTTGTGTTTAGGTTTGTAAGGGGATTACCCTATATTAAGTGGTATTAGAATATAAGTTCATTATTTTAAATAGATCACCAAACCTGAGGTAGTTTACACCAAGATTGTGGTTGTGGATTTGAAAGATAAGAAAAATGTCCCCATGAAGAAACTGTGATGGAAGAATTGGTAGTGTGAAAGAACATGGTTTTAGATCCCTCCAAAGATAAGTACAAGAACTGTAATAGGAGTCTGATAGAGGATTTGACATTAGGGAAAGAGATTAAACTAAGGAAAATTTTGAAGAAGAGCAATAAGTGGCAAAAAATCTTGATGGGGCAAGGTTTTTTAAGGCTATTTCCAAGATTGGAAAAGGGAAAAGATATATATTGAAGTTTCCAAATTTTCATCAAATCTTAATCTAAAAGAGTTGATCAAATAGATTAATGATATAGAGTAGTATTTTGAGTATGAAGAAGTAAAAGATTCTTAGAGGCTCAACTTTGTAAACACTAAGCTAAAAGGTCATTCAAAACTTTAGAGGAAATAAATTTAGTTAAGGAGAAATAGAAGGGGGAAGGAGAAAAGAACAAGTTGGGATTGGATAGTGGAAAAATTGAAGAGAAAGTTCATTCCTATTAACTAAGAGCTTTATTTACTAAAGAAAATGTAAGGTTGAAGCAAGTAATAAGTAAACATCTTTGCTCATCTTGAAAGGTGAATTCCTAGAATCTAAATAATTCTCCCTAGAAATGTTGATCAAAATCTTCATCTAGTAATGTTATTGATGCTTTCCCTCATATCATCCACCTTACTCAAATTTTTAGTATGTTCCTTTGAATTTCTATGGATTTCACGCAATCCTATATCCTCATGGTAGAACCAGGGGTTAATTATGCAGATGAGAAATTATTCTCACATAATGCTCTTAACTTAGACATACTAGAGTATGATCTCTATTTGGGAAAAGCCCTAGTTGATGTAATGTTTAGAAGAAAGGATCTACTCATAAAATAAAGGTTTATGTGCATTTACTTTTCCATGAAGAGGTCCCTACATGCCAAGGATGAGGAGGAATTAAAATATATGCTTAAAACACATAAGTTTGGGCTCAAGGAACACATGTGCGATATAATTTTGAACAAACATGAAACCGTCAATCTATTAATCACACACCAAAAGTGTACCCCAGTGTGACCTTATATCCATTTCTATGAAGAACAAACCAATGAAGTTCTATTGAAGAATAGGCTTCAAATTCAAGTGTTGACATGGAAATTGTAGAGTGCTAAAGGTCAAGTTACACTATAATGTTCTCCTATACCATTTTGTGAATGTATTGCTTAGTCCTCTACGTTTTTTTATCTTTTTGATGTTTGGACCCTCATATTGGGTAAAAAATCTAAGGTTCTCAGTCTTAATTTTTGCACCCTTAGTTTTTGTGTTCATTTTTGCCACTCTCACAGCTTAAAAATGACTATCATTAACCTCTTTTTGTATGAGGGATGAATCATTATACTCATTCCAAGTGTAATAATTTTAAGTGTCGGGAATTATATATTATCAATGGTGGTATGACTCGCATCTTACCACTCAAATACTATGTAAGGGATTGGTATACTTTAGGTTGATAGCCACTGGCCTCCCTTTGTTATTTCTACTACTATATCTATGTAATTATCAATATTATTATTAACAAAATAGTACAAGCTTATAGCCTTTTTGAAAAAAAAACTAAAAAAAAATTGAATCACTCTATTTTTTTCACTATAATCAATTTTTCCATATCCATAAAAGCTTATGTCATCATGACATGGTCATAGTAATTTTTTTTAGCTTCCCTATGTATTTAAGTGGTTTATGCACCCTAGTAAAACACAATAGCAATGGATAGTACTTGCCTTTAGTCTAAAAATACAAGTAGTTGTAGTTGATACATATATAGCTAAATAACTTATTGTATTTGATAAATGAGTTGGCAAGACATTATTATTTAAAATTTTATAGTGAAATTTGTACAAATGCAATTACATTTTATTTTGTAATTGATATTGAAAAGTGTAATGATTTTATCTATTTGATATGAAAATATTAATGTAGTTATCATTATTTAATATAATAGATTGATTATGAGAATAAAAATAATTTAAATAGATAATATAATATAATAATTATTAATAAAAATAATATATATAAAACTAAATTTTAATATTAGTAAAAAATGAATAAATTAATTAATAATTAACTACTTTAATATTTAATAAAAAATTTGTATCTCAATGATAAATATTTAATATAAATTTTTAAAAATTAATTACATAACAGGCACACAATTCGAAAAGAAAATATAGAGATCCTAAAAATTTGTCTAAACATTTATTTCATGGTAATAAATAATGAATAATTAATTATATACATTTTAAATTAATAATATAATACTTTAATCCATATATAATTGTGTGTGAGTGATTTACACCTTCATGAAATAACAAGATTTAAAGAGAATTTACACTATTCAAAGCAAACTAATCTAAATAATGCACAATTAATCTATCAACATCTCATGGTTCTCTAAAATAAAGTGGTAAATGAGGCTCTCAGCTATGATCCTCACTAGTGACACTCTAAAGATGAGAATTAAGCTATATGATATGCAAATTTAGATCTATTCTATCAAATTCTAGCTCTATTTGATGAACAATCTACTATGATCAAAGCAATTTAAGCTAATTAGCAATGACAAATGATAAGTGAGTGATGTGGATGCAAATTGACAGAGCTTTGCTGCAATTCAAAGATATGGAGTGGATGAATAATGCCTCAAAATGCCTTCTATTTATAAGATTTTCCCAAGGGTAGGGGGTAGAGTGAGATAACCATGGTTATGCTTGGGTAAGGTCAATTGGCTTTGCTTTGTCCCTAAATGGGGGGACAAACATTTAAATGGTTTCAAAAGGCTGGACCATTTCAACAAAAGTGAGTGATTTGTGTCCATTTTGTCTCCTTTTTCCTTTGTTGAGAGAATTTCATATTTATTAATTAATTAAAGTAATTAAATTTAGCCATGAAGGGTAAGAGGTTCATTTTGATTTTTCATTTCAACAACTATGTCCTTAATTGAATTTAATCAATTTCTTAGTGTTTTTCCCTTTTCAAGCTTTATTTAATCATTTAATCATTTAATTGAATTTTTCTTTGATTTGAATTGCCTCTGTTCCATTTATTGATTTTTAGTGCTATTTTGATGATTTGATTGCACCTTTTGATTGAATTAAGCCTTTGCCAATTTTCCATGTCTACAAATGCCCCTCTTTGAGTCGATGTGCGAAGAACACCGATTCAAAGATTCCCTTAGTATGATGATCTGATTCTGGTCCTGGTTCTGATATGCCTTTGATCGTTCTGATTAATGTACTTCCTGATGACGATGATGTGCCTCTGATGATGGTGCTGATATGATTCTGATGCCTCTGATGATGGTGCTGATATGATGATAGGTCCTGGGTTCACTGATAAAAGTCCTGGGTTAATTGATTGTTGATATGTTGATAGGTTTGATATGATGATATGATATGATATGATGATATGCAATTGATTTGCCTCCTGATATGATACTTGATATGATATGAAACTGATATGATATGATACTGATATGATATGATATGCCCCACTGATAAATGGTTTTGACATGATGCCCATTTGATACTCTGATGCCCCCTCAGAAATCAAACATATTGAGTCCTTGATTTGGAAGATTTTTAAGTAGTTGGAATATGTTTTGATTTCTGATACCGTTTGAAAGAAATAATCAAGTTTGATTTATGCCCCGATTAATGAAAATGTCCTATGATAGGTTCAAAGTGCATTGTTTTAAGTGTTTATGAGGACCAATTTCACCTTAAATAGGGTAAAACCCCTCATTTTACTATTCATTTGCACCGTTCCTTCTTGAGATTTGAGCTCTGATTTTAGCCTTTTGGAGACGATGGTGGTCCCACATCGCGAGCATCGGTTTGAGAGAGCGCGCCGGTTCAGTCGGAGAGCGACCGATGGTCCTCCGGTATGTCATTCAAATTTTCCTCATGTCTAAAAAGTCGCATTTATGACCTTATTTAATGCTTTTAAAAATTTTAATTCTGCGTGCGTGAAAAGAAATGTCGCCTCCGTGCATTTTAATATCGCCTGAAAATGTTAAATGTCGCCTTTGATAAATCTTATGTCGCGTCCCTTAGGTATTTTCACGCATTTAGAAAATATAGTGTCGCCTAAGGAAAATTTAATGTCGCGTAGGTTTTAAACATTTTTAATCAGGTGTCGCGTGATAATAAGATGTCGCCTACGGAAAATCTTATACCGCCTCCGTGAAAATAAGTCACGCGGTTGAATAAAATCACGCGTTTGATCAAAGAAATGTCGCCTCTGGTAAAAGAAATGACGCCAGAAAGAAAAGTCGCGTGAGTAAAAAAAAAAAAAAAAAAAAATTTGTTTATTTAAAACTTTTCTAAGACGTCTGATTGCTTGATTACGTCAACTTGATTGATATCGATCACGTCAATGAATTCAATCGAATGTTTAGTTAGGGTATTCCCTTTGTTTGACTTCAACAACGAATTAGAACATAGGTAACTATAATATCGAAGAATAAGATTAATCAATCTTCATCATGAATGATAGATCATGGATCTAAATGTCCATCCATTTTATGCCCAAATGCTTAGAGACATAAAACTAGGATTGTCCTTCCTCAACGCTTAGAGTTGGGATTGGTAAGTCTGATAGGTATATTTAAATTGATGACCATGATTGATTGTTTGATTTCCTGATAGGAAGTTACTCATGTGGTTCCCTTGTTTTGATTAAACAGGAGGATGTCCCTGTGCTGTACCTTCGGACTGTACCACACTGGGTGATGGAGTTGAGGACTCAGTTGACTGACGCCGAGAGGCGAGTGATTAGGCGCTGCGGTTTACTGTGCATACTAGAGCTTCCTCGGTTCCAGATGAACCGAGGTTTGATTACGGCTGTCGCAGAGCGTTGGCACTCTGAGACAAACACATTTTGGCTACCACAGGGCGAGATGACTATTACACCGGAGGATGTTTATAGATTGCTACGGATCCCGACTCATGGAGAGATAGTATATTATGACGCAGTCTATGACGGGACATATTGTCGACGAGTATTCGGAGATCCATCTATTGGTGATGACTGTATCTTATGGCCTCAGTTTGCCTCATTTCCTATTTTACCAGCCTTATTAGGTGCTATCATTGGTGGTGTCTTATTACCTGATCGGCGAGGTCGCGGATTTTCAGTGGGATGGGGCAGGATTATCGAGGATTTGCTACATCATCCTCGACGCTTTGACTGGGGATCTTGTGTGCTAGCACAGCTTTATCATGATCTGCATGAGGTGGTTTACAGGAGAGCAGCCTCATTATCTGCTGGGATTCATATTTTACAGTTGTGGATATGGGAGCACTTACCAGTCAGTCGTCCTATATCAGATCGAGATCGTCCTCTAGGATATCCTTTTGCATGGCAGTATACTGGTATGGTGACACAGCATCACTTGGGTCACTTGGAGTATTGGCGACGGCAGATTGATGACATGGATGAGGTCTATTGGAGACCATATGTTGAGGTCGAGGATTGGAGAGAGGATAGCTTGGAGTTACCCTATATGTTTGCTCCTCGATGGATGATCGGCAGGATTGACTCTGTTCTGGAGAGATTCTTGGCAGGGAGAGTACTACGACAGTTTGGGCAGATTCAGCCTATGCCTCAGGGATCTGCAGTATATGCTCGTTCTAGTGCAGAGCGTGTTACTTGGGGTCACATGCCTTCATATGATGATGCTATAGAGCAGATATCATTACTGGGTTATATGGATTGGGACATGAGGTTACACATCAGAGATGCCGGCATCACACAGGAGTATCTAGCTTGGTTGATGGAGCATCCGATGCCTCGCTTTACAGACCCTGCAGAGCCAGTACCTGGGCGAGATGATGGTGAGGATGTTGGTGGTGGGAGGAGACGCAGAGGTAGACCCCGAGGTAGGGCAGTGATTCAGCTCAGAGGACGAGCGAGAGATGCACAGGTACAGGCACCACCTCCTCCTCCTCGTCCTGCAGTAGCACAGAGACAGAGGTTAGATCGTCAGGATCATGTGAGGGCTGCTAGACAGGATCCAGGGACAGGACAGGATATGAGAGCAGGATTACAGCAGACTACTGTGGATGATCAGGACACAGGTGCACAGCAGATACCAGCAGCTTTTTCCCGTGATCGGGGAAAAGCTCCTATAGATACAGGTGCACCTCAGAGTACCTATGAGGTTGGAGAGAGCTCTAGTACTAGCCAGCTACGAGCAGATGTGGGAGCATTACGGACAGAGGTGTCACAGATGTCATCTATGATTCAGCAGTTGGTATCGGGTTTGGCTCCCTTGGTTCCTCTCCTTGTTGCTATGGTTGGTCAGACGCCTCCTCAGCAGCCTCCATCACAGCCTCCTCCACAGCCTCCTCCACAGCCTCCTCCAGGACCTCCTCCCAGTGGTGACGAGAGATGAGCCATGAGTGCTCTTATTGATCATTGAGATACTTGATATTGTACCATAGTCTTGTGACCTTGGTGTCACCTTTCCAGTTGTATTTTGACACTTATTTAACATTGATGCCCCTGTTGATGGGCGATTATAGAGTTGAGTTTTATGACATCATTGTTATGAGTAGACGTGTGATATGAGAACATTTATGATCTTTCCTGCTTTTACTTGATGATATATGAGATTTCCTTTAGATGCTGCTATATGTGTTTATCTAATGCATTTGTTTTTTTTTTTTGGATGACTATTGGTTATGGATGCAACGTATCTTATGTATGATATAGATAGATGGATGCATTTCTTCTTCATGTATGGATGCAATTTTGATATGTTATTTCTCATGTATGCAATCTGTATGCAAATGTAAATGATTATTTACTTCTTTTCTTTGATAATATCTATGTAATGATTAATGATATGGAATGAATGCAAAAAGTATAATCTCATTTATTTTTATTTTTGTAGAAAAGATGATGTTGAAATGATGTTGTCCTTGTTGATTTAACCCTGTTAATGATGTCATGTACCCCCTTTTTGATGCGAAAATAAAACCCTTGGGAAAAAAAAAAAAATGCACATGCAATTAATCTAATATGAGAATGCATTTAACCTTTTTTATGAATGCAGCTAAGTGTCACTAGCTTTTTAGCAAATAAATGCCTTGAGGATATATTTTCATCATTGAGCACTTGGGACCGGAAAGTCGATACAACCACCACTGCCCACTGACATGATGATATGAATATCGCTTTTTATTTTCTGCTCATATGGTAACCTCCGTTTTGCTTTCCCATCGGTCTCATCGATACGACTATCACTGATTTCAAAAAAAATCATGAGAATACGAATACCGATTTTGTCGGATTCTATGTTGCAAGTGGATTTTGTCATTTAGATATGAAGAATCTAAATATCCAAGGTATTCGGTTGCGTAAACAAACAAAGGTTAACTCATTATTTTATAAGATAATCCTCGATGGTTCTTTGATGACCATGTCTTCAGATGAATTCTCATAAGGCAATGAATTTTCCTCCAAACAGTCACATCATAGTCAAGAAAAATATCATGTCTCCATCATTGCCAATCTAGTCGAAACATCCTTGATGAGCTAAAAAGACTTGATACAAATTGAATGAATGTAAGTAAACAGATTTTTAACCAACTTTTCAAAAGAATCTATCTAAGTGTTTTGCATTGTTTTCTGATTTTCAACAAAATATATTTCCAAGTGTTTGATCATGACATGATTTTTGATTTTTAATCCTGAATAATAAGTCAATTTAGGCTCATGGAATTTTGTTGTGGTAGTCAACTTTTTCGTTATCAATCAAAGGTTTACACAAATCTGATCTCTCTTCTGAAAATGTTGATCTCTTTCTGCTTGTGACTGAATGTTTGTTCATATGAATCCCTTTTGAGGTACCCACTTTCCAATCCATTTATGCTGCCCCCAAGTATTTGATGTATCAACTTTGACAACTTTAGGCAAAGTAAAGGATGGTGCTACAAACTGTTATGATGACTATGTACAAATGACGGATGCAATGAAGGTTTAAACAAATGGGATGATGAGATGTATTATATACACATGTGACTAGGAAGGAAATGACTTAAGGGAACCAAAAGCGCTTGTTACCAAGTTTTCACTTTTGGATATTCTCTCTTTTTTTTGCTACCAAGGCGCCTATTTGCTAGGTTTTCACCAAGGCACTTTTTCTCTTTTTTCATTTTTTTTCTTTTTTCTTTTTTTATATATATTTTTTTTTCATTATCAACTTGGCGCCTATTTGCTAGGTTTTCACCAAGAGATAGTTTTTCAAATGTTTTTGCTTTCTTCAGGCTCAATTTTCCACTGTTTTTGATCTTTCTTCTTTTCCAATGTTTTTGGATTTTCCATTTTCAAATGTTTTTGGTATTTTCCATTTTCAATTATGTACAATAATTATGATGCTCTCTCATCTGATACTCTTTATACTCTTTTATCTGTTTTAGGTATAGAATCTCTTCAAATGAATGCTATTTATGGGTTCTTGTAATTCTTCACCATTACAATCTGATAATTTATATGTTCCAGTTCCAAAGGATGATGCTATAACAAATGGGCCTATCCAATTAGCTTCCCACTTTCCTTTCTTTTCCCTTTCAACTTGATTTTTGGGATTTTCTCTTAGTACCAAGTCTCCTACTTGAAAAGTTCTTGGTTTGATGTGTTTGTTGTAATTGTGGGCAATCCTGTTTTGATAACCTTTTAAATGCTCATAAGCTTGAGTCTGATGTTCCTCTAACAATTCCAATTGTTGTAGTCTAGCAATCCTATAATCCTCATCAGTGATCAATCCTCTTAATGAAACCCGTAGAGATGGAATTTCACCTTCTAATGGTAGAACTGCTTCAGTTCCATAGACTAAAGAGAATGGGGTGGCTCCTGTAGGTGTTCTGATACTAGTTCTGTAAGCCCATAATGCAGGGTTTATTTGCACGTGCCAATCTCTTCCTGATTTGTTAACTGATCTTTTTAATATTTTGAGGATATTTTTGTTTGTTGCCTCAGCTTGTCCATTGCCTTGTGGATAATAAATGGATGATGAATGATGTGTAATGTGAAATGTCCTGCAAAGTTCATCAATATCCTGATTTTTAAATTATTTCCCATTATCCGTGATAATGGCATGTGGAATACCATAGCGGCAAATTATGTGGTTCAAAATGAACATTGAAATTTGTTTGCCGGTTGCTGTTATTAATGGAACTGCTTCCACCCATTTGGTGAAGTATTCTATTGCTGTGATGATATATTTGTGTCCGTTTGAAGACGGAGGATATATGATCCCAATCAAGTCAAAACCCCATTGATAAAAAGGCCATGGTGTAATGAATGGGTGTAATTCTTGAGCCGGTGCATGTATCATATTACCATGATATTGACATTTGCTGCATGTCTTCACAAATTGACAAGCATCCTTTTCTAATGTTGTCCAAAAGTACCCTAGACGAAGGATTTTCTTAGCTAGATTAAAACCACTTGAGTGTGACCCGCAAATGCCTTCGTGGACCTCGCGTAAAGCTAACTTAGACTCTTCTTCCTCTAGACATCTAAGTAACGTCCCATCAAGACCCTTACGATACAATGTGTCTGAAAGGATTAGGTAACGGGCGGCTTGGCGTATGAAGTTACGTTTTTGGGCACGAGTTTGGTCTATGGGGAGTACTTGGTCTTTAAGGTAAGTATAGATGGGTCCATACCAAGGAGAGTCATGTCCATGCAAAAGAGCAACAATTTGGGTGTCAGGAAGGTTAAATGCCAGTTTTACCAACTCTTCCACCAAGAACTCATACTTCTCATGTTGATCTGGTTTTTGTAACAATGAAGCCAAGGTAGCCATGGCATCTGCTGCTCTATTCTTTTCTCTTGGAATCTGTTCAAATGTGATCAAAGCAAAGTACTTCTTCCATCCATCAATCAAGGTTTTATATTTCATCAATGTTATGTCCTTGGTATTGTATTCATTATTAACCTGATTGATTATGAGTTGGGAATCTCCATACACTTGTAATTCTGCAATACTCCATTCTAAAGCCATTTTGATGCCAATGACTAATGCCTCATATTCCGCTATATTATTGGTGCATGGAAATAAGAGTTTATAAGACTTTGGAATGGTGTATCCTTGAGGAGTAACCAATAATATACCTACTCTAGAACCTCCTTGTGTGTAAGATCCATCAAAATATAACTTCCATGTCTTTGCTTCTATGTTGACAATTTCTGCATCTGGAAATTCAATTTGCATGGTTTGTGTAGACTCCATTGGGTTATCTGCTAAGTGATCTGCTATCACTTGTCCTTTAATTGCTCTTCTATCAACATATTCAATGTCAAATTCACTTAGGATCATGACCCATTTTGCTATTCTACCTGTTAAGGCAGTTTTACTTAGTAAGTATTTGAGAGGATCAATCTTGGCAATTAATTTGATCTTATGCATCAACATATAATGTCTTAGTTTTTGAGATGCAAAAACCACTGCTAGACATGCTCTTTCCATGAATGAATAATTGAGTTCATATTTTATCAAGATTCTACTAAGATAGTAGATTGCCCTTTCTTTTCCTTGCTCATCTTCTTGTGCCAACAATATGCCTAGAGACCTTTCTGTGGCTGATATGTATAACAACAGTTCTTTACCTTTGATAGGTGACATAAGAATAGGTGGGTTTATCAAATAAGTCTTCAAAGTAGCAAAGGCCTTATCACATTCCTCATCCCACATAAATGTAGTGTCCTTGTGTAACAATCTTGTGAAGGAGTGACACTTTTCTGCTAATTGAGAGATAAATCTCCTTATTGATTGAATCTTTCCTTGGAGTGACCTCATTTGGCTAATATTTCTTGGAATCTCCATTTCTAGAATTGCTTGTACTTTTTCAGGATCAACTTCAATACCTTTTGCTGACACTATATAACCCAATAACTTGCCGGATTGGACACCAAAGGCACACTTCTTTGGGTTTAGTCTAACTTTGAATTGTTCTAACCGAATGAATATTTTTCTTAGGATTTGTAAATGCTCTTCTCTATTGTGGGATTTTGCTAGAATGTCATCCACATAATCTTCTAAAAAAGTATGCATCATGTCATGGAAAATAGTTGTCATGGCCCTTTGATATGTAGCTCCAGCATTTTTTAAACCGAAGGGCATAACATTCCAACAAAAGGTACCCCAAGGGCAAGTAAATGCTGTCTTTTCTTGGTCTTCGGGAGCAATCTTGATTTGGTTGTAGCCACTAAATCCATCCATTAATGAGTACATTGCGTGACCTGCTGTCAAATCCACTATGGTATCAATGCTTGGCAATGGAAAGTCATCTTTGGGACATGCAAGGTTTAAATCTCTGAAATCCGTACACACACGGATAGATTTATCATGTTTAGTAACTGGCACAATGTTAGAGATCCAATCAGCATATGCTATTGTTCTTATGAACCCCACCTTTAACAATTTTTCCAATTCTGCCTTGACTAGAAGAGCCACATGTGGGTGCATTTTCCTTAGTTTTTGCTTTACAGGTTTAACTCCGGGTCTAACATTCAGATGATGCATTATGAAATCAGGATCCAACCCAGGCATATCGGCATATGACCATGCAAAATTTACTTGTTGTTCTTGGAAGAATTTGATAAAGTCCTTTCTTTCCATAGATGTAAGTGATGCAGCCAAGTGTACAACCTTTGGCTCTAGTTCCGTGCCAATGTTAACTTTTTCTATTGGCTCTATAAGAATAGATGACCGTTCTTCTTCATGTTCAGGCAAAGTATCCAATCTCTCTTCTAATGGTGCCACAGTTGGGTTTTCACCAAAAGAAACGTCTTTTATTTTCATTGTTTTTGGTTCTAAGGGTGCCACAGTTGGGTTTTCACCAATAGAACTTTTCATTTTTTTATTTTTTTTTGTTTTTTCTTTTTTTTGACTAAGAGATTGGACCCTTGCTGTTGTCATCATGTCCGTATTGAGTTTGTTGATGAAAGAGGGTTCAACCGCATTGAAGTATTGGTTTGTGGCTTGGTCATTTGGGAAGTAAAGTAAGTCATGTGGTTCAGTTTGATCCCAATCAATGAGGTCTGGATGTATCAAAATTAAGGAATTATTGGGTAAGGTATTATCAATAGGATTTATGGACATGACTTCGTTTGAGGGTTCATACATTGTATCGTTTAGGTCTATGATGTGTGCTTCCTCAAGATGATCCATGGAAGCAGGGTCAAAGTCCCCTTCGCTTGAATCCTCGTCGACCTCTATGGGAAACAATGTGGGAAAAGCCACAAGCGGGTTAAAACTAACGTTTGAATTTCCCTCCTCTGAAGGTGTCCAAAATGTTTCTATCCATGCTCCACTACTAGATGCTTGTTCTATATTAGGCCCTTGAATAGAAGATTCTTCATTAATTGGAGCATCTTGTTTTGAGATTTTTGCATAAGTATGTATAGCAATGACTTCTTTATCTTGACACGACTCATCTGATAAAGTATCCCATTCATAATCCCTAGAATCATCACTATCTCCTTCGGATTCTAATGCATTTATTTGAGGATGAAAATCATGCATTGGACTTGAACTTTCTCCCTTATGTTGAAAACCTACTCCGGCTTTTTCATGACTTGCCCTCCAAACAGGTTCAATAGGTTCTAATAATCCTCTATTTCTTTGGCCTAGGGGTCCTCTTCCTTTGTATCCCATCTTTTGCATAATATCAAATCCTTTCCCATATTGTTCTGTTTGTATATTAACATGCTGAATTCTTTCCATGGGAGTGTCTAGGGTACCATCCTCATCATGATAAAGCCATTGAAGGACATCATCCTCTTCCTTATCCCATGTTGCTTTGTTATCTTCCCTCACAAAATAAGAATTATACTTATGTGGAAGATGTTCTTTTGAGGGTTTTCCATGTGATTTAGGAGACATGGGCATGTCAAATAGAGAAACTGAATATTCTCCTACCCCTTTTGAACTAATCTTGCATTGTTTGTCAAATTTGTTCATCATCTCACTCATGTATTGGTAATGATCTGCTTTAGCTTGTTCTTTTTCCTCTTTAGTAGGTTTGTAAATCACTGTTTCCAATTTAGGTGCCACATATGGACTTTCCATCACATTTGGACCCTCGTAGCTCACTTTTTCCTTGCCCTTAGTTGATGTAGTTGAGCTAGCTTGAAGAGGATTTTGTGCATCTTCATTGGTGATTCTTGGAACAACTCCTTCACGATTATGTGGAATGTATAATTCATGCAAGGGTTTGAGTGCATTACAATATTGAAATGGATTTGAGTCTCCTCCAATTGTGATTTCTTCACCCATGTATGGGAACTTGATGCATTGGTGGTATGTGGAGGGGACAGCTTGCATCTCATGAATCCAAGGTCTTCCCAATAAAATGTTATAGGTTAATTTCATGTCCAACACTTGACATTTGGTTTCCTTCTTAACTGGTCCCACTTGGATGGGCAACACAATCATGCCTTTAGAAGCTCTTTCAGCCTCATCATAAGCTTTTATGGTGATTTTCTTTGTAGGGTCAATGCAAGACTCAGAGAAACCTAGGGATTTTACAAGACTCAATGTGCATATGTTAAGGCCAGCCCCTCCATCAATAAGGGCTCTTTTGACTCTATGCCTTTCGATCAAAACCTCTATATGTAATGGCAAATTTTGAGGATGAGTTATAGACATGTCATCTTGATCTGAAAATGAAAGACAATGAGGAGCCACAAGATGTCCTACCATATTTTGAAACTTTTCTTCCCCTAAGGTAGTAGAAACATGTGTTTCTTCCAAAGCTTTTTCCAAAATCCCTTTATGATTTGGTGACAACTTCAATAACTCTAAGATTGAGATTTGTGCTGGAGTACGTTGCAATTGGTCTACCAAACTATAAGGTCTTGCTGTTGTAGGAGATTGTTTGACCACAATGTTGGATGATGGGATATTGGTGTTTTGAGGGACTATCCCTTGTAAAGTCATTCTAGAATTCTGCCCTCTTGTAATGACATTTGTTGCTTCCTTTTGAGGCTGTTCATTAATGATGATAGCATTAACAATATGATCATATGATGGCGCAAAGTTGAGATTATTGGCACTTTGTTTCTTGCCATTTGATGACTCACCTTTATCATGTTTGTAAAAAGGTTGTTTGAAGGCCGTATGATCTTCATTATTTTGGGGTCCATCAACAGTGATTATGTTATTATCTATCAAGTCTTGCACCACATTCTTTAATTGTAAACATTCATTTGTAGGGTGCCCCCGAATCCTATGATATTCACAATGATGCTTAGCATCCCACCAACCCGGCTTGTGGTCTGGTTCATAAGGTTTAATGGCGGGTAATGTAATAACATTGTTAGCTATGAGAGTCTTTAATGCAGTTTCAAGTGATTCTCCCAAGGGTGTAAAGTGTCTTGCAGGAGTGGGTTTCAAATACTTATCATACTTGCTGTTTTGATCCTTGTTTCCTTGATTATTCTTATTGACATTGTTGTTGTTGTTGGAAGGGGCATTATATGCTTGATTAGCATTATTCACTTGATTTGGTGTCTTTGTAAGGGCAAATGGAATCACCTTCAAGTTGCTGGATTCCACTACACCATCATTAACAATACCTTTGTTGTTATTCCTTGCAGCATAACGGCTATTGTTGTTGTACCAACTTTTATTTGGATTGTTGTTATTGTTGATATTGTTGTTGTTGGAGTTAGAGTTATTCTTATTTTCCTTGTGCAATTTCAACTCTCCACTCTTAATCAACACTTCTTCCGTTGTAATTCCGTTATCAATTAGATCTTGAAAGGTTTTGGGACATTGCATCCTTAGTCTATAATTCAGCTCGCTTCTCAAACCGTTAATAAAGATATCCATTTTTTCTTTTTCCGGTACACTTCTTGGATATCTAGCAAATGCAGTCCTCCATCTTTGCAAGAATGTGAGAAAGGCTTCTCCATCTTGTTGCTTCGTGTTACATAACGTTATCATGGTGACCTCATGTTTGATGTTATAAGAGTAATGAGTCACGAATTTAGATGCTAACTCTTCAAAGGATTTTATGCCGGATGGTAGTTTTGAAAACCAATCCATGGCTGTTCCTCCCAAGCTTCTTGGAAATAGTCTCATTAAATAGGTTGATTCATGCATGAATTCAAGACTTAATGCACAAAACCCCCGAAGATGGTCATGTGGGTCGGATGTTCCTTCATATCTCTCATATTTAGGAAATGTTACATTAATGGGAAAAGGCACCATGACTAAACTCTTATCAAATGGAAAAGGGCATAATGTTTCAATAGAGAAAGGCTTAGGAACCCCATTTTGTTTCAAATTGTCAATTTCCATTTGTAATGCTTTGAATTGTTTCCTCATTACTTCCATAGGGTCTTCTATTTCCTTGGGCTTTAATTGTTCTATGTCAAAATCTTTAGGTAGCTTTACCCCCGTTTGTATTAAGTCCATGAAGTGTTTTTCTTTATCCATAAGCATGGTCTTTTTCATTAGTTCTATGAAATAAGGACATTGTCTTGCCTCTAATGCTCTTTCAATCGTGGCTTCTTCTGCAGTTGGGGGTAAGTTTGTATTATGAGGAGGCAATAAGTTGTTGCCTTGTGAATTTGCCTCTTGAGAATTAGGGTCTCTTCCTCCATTATTAGAATTTCCTTGATTGTTGTTAAGATCCATACCTCCATTCATGTTGTTCCCTTGGTTGTTATTGGGATCTATGCCCCCATTCATGTTGTTCCCTTGGTTAGTGGGATCGATATTTCCTAGGGTACCACTAAACATGTTGTTAATGTCCTTTGCCTTAGTGGGATTTTCAGTCACTTGTGAAGTAATGAAAGTGTTCTTTGGAAATGGGAGCTCTTCTCCGTTGTAGGTCCCGTCTGTTTGTAATGCTTTCCTTATAGAAAATGACCTTGTAATAACAGGCATGAACAAACTTTTAAGGGTATGTTGACTTTCTTCTCTTGATAAGCTGTTTTTGGAATAAGGTAAAAGTTTTTGATCAATTTTAAATGGTTTAAAATTTTAATGGTGTTTTGATCAATAACTTTGGAATATCTTGTTTGAAAATAAAAACAATCTCAACACACACATCAATTGGGTACCATATCCCTAGAATGCTCTAATGTGTATATTTTTGAACATTTTCACAGGTTTAACACAAGAATAGCTTCCACACAATCTACCTAGCACATAATTGGTTCGTAAACATGACTCTAATAGGTAGTTTTGCTATTTTACCGTTATGTAGTAAGTTTTCCGTTCAAAAGAGATCTTAGCTTTTCATCCCCCAACTATGTTAAGGGGCTTCCCACACGCACAAAAGCATGATTTTGCGCAATCCGTTAGGACTACTAGAGGAAGTTCGAAAGAGCTAAAATCCTTTTGTCGTGTACCCCATTAAGGATACCCGCGTTTCGTTTTATAGTGGGTCGGATTCTCGCGGCAAAAGCAAGTGTATCCCACTTTGGGCTGTCCCTCTCACCGGCCCTTCTAAGGCAATCTCGGGAGGCGAGCCCACTAAGTTTTAAACATATTCATTGAAAAGCATGAAAAATGGATTTGGTAGAGCAAGTTTGGGAATTTGATTCACTCAAAGAGTGAAGAGCATATCCCTATTGCTTTTCCCTTATCCCAAACACTCACAATCAAATTGGTTCTTTTTCAACCCCGTGGCAAAGGGGTTCTTAGAATTGAAGTGTTTATTTTTTTCCTTTTTTATGATTAAACTATGTTTTTGAACTTTGAAAATGCCACAATTTAAGGGAAGTGCAAGCTTGATGAGAAAAATACCTCAAACGATGCTAGCAAAGGCTAGGCGCATTTTTAAGTAGTAGATTTTTGTTTTCTCTCCAAATCCTTCTCTTACCTTGGCAAAATGTTCCCTCCACCAACAAGTTAGTCAGCACAATACAAACAAAGTGAGGGGAAACCCAAAATCAAAGCTAAAAATGATGTAATTGATTATGCTTTTGATTCTTTTTTTTTTTTACCAAGATACTTGCAAAATTCTTACAAACTTAAGGACTAAATTCCCAATTCAATGAAACATATTTTCGTTTGTAAGCATCTACAACAGCAATATATTTGGCATGCAATTCTACTTCTTTCTCTAAATTATTATTGAGAACAAAGGTAGAATGTACCCGGTTTTCTTTCCTTATCCTCTTAGAGATCAATTTCTCCTCTAAGTTGTATCTTCTCTCTGGTTTTTGCACTTTCTTATGACAGACCATGCTCCTGATACAAAAAAAATGACAGTAAAGTTAGCATACAGTCCTTATTTTGACAAAATAGTGAAAATACTGCCAGGCGACATTGTCCAGACTACAGGCGATATTAAATTTAATAAAGGCGTGACTACTTTAACCGCGAGCGTCACCAAAAGGGGCTCAAGCGAGATTAAAATAGACAAGCGCGATATCAAATTTAACAAAAGCGTGAAATCTTTCTTACAGGCGACAACCGCAATTACACTTAACAGAAAATAGATGCTGTACCAGGCGACATTTCTTTTACCAAAGGCGATATCTAATTTAACAAAGACGTAATCAATTTAACCGCGAGCGTCACCAAAAGGGGCTCAAGCGAGATTAAAATGATTACGTGCGATATCAAATTAAATGAACGCGCAAACTGTTTATCCAGAAGCGACAAAGTAATTTAGCTAAGAGACATCTTATTAAATGAAAGCGACATTTCAAATAATAGGAGCGACAAAGAAAAAGCAAAGTGCAGTGAACTCCCTTTACACCAGGCGTGAGCTAATTCGTCGACCGCGGCTTTTAATTCGTTGTAGGCGACATTGAAATAGCCAAAGGCATCATATCTTTGTGCAGAAGGCGATAATCTGATGTCCGCAGGCGTGATTTCTTTAACCAGGGGCGTGACTCTGCTGGTAAGAAGCGTGAGTGTTCAGACTCCAGGCGACATCTAAATTTCCGCGAGCGACATCTCTTTACCGTAGGCGTGATTTCTTTACTGATAGGCGTGATTTCTTTCCTGTAACCTGCAAACAGTGAGCAAAATCATGCAATTCTAGCCTAAATTTGCAAATAACATGAAAATTTTGATAAATTTGAGGCCTAGAGCCCCACGGTGGGCGCCATTTGTGTGTGAGTGATTTACACCTTCATGAAATAACAAGATTTAAAGAGAATTTACACTATTCAAAGCAAACTAATCTAAATAATGCATAATTAATCTATCAACATCTCATGGTTCTCTAAAATAAAGTGGTAAATGAGGCTCTCAGCTATGATCCTCACTAGTGACACTCTAAAGATGAGAATTAAGCTATATGATATGCAAATTTAGATCTATTCTATCAAATTCTAGCTCTATTTGATGAACAATCTACTATGATCAAAGCAATTTAAGCTAATTAGCAATGACAAATGATAAGTGAGTGATGTGGATGCAAATTGACAGAGCTTTGCTGCAATTCAAAGATATGGAGTGGATGAATAATGCCTCAAAATGCCTTCTATTTATAAGATTTTCCCAAGGGTAGGGGGTAGAGTGAGATAACCATGGTTATGCTTGGGTAAGGTCAATTGGCTTTGCTTTGTCCCTAAATGGGGGGACAAACATTTAAATGGTTTCAAAAGGCTGGACCATTTCAACAAAAGTGAGTGATTTGTGTCCATTTTGTCTCCTTTTTCCTTTGTTGAGAGAATTTCATATTTATTAATTAATTAAAGTAATTAAATTTAGCCATGAAGGGTAAGAGGTTCATTTTGATTTTTCATTTCAACAACTATGTCCTTAATTGAATTTAATCAATTTCTTAGTGTTTTTCCCTTTTCAAGCTTTATTTAATCATTTAATCATTTAATTGAATTTTTCTTTGATTTGAATTGCCTCTGTTCCATTTATTGATTTTTAGTGCTATTTTGATGATTTGATTGCACCTTTTGATTGAATTAAGCCTTTGCCAATTTTCCATGTCTACAATAATATATATACTTTTTGATTGGTAAAAGGTCATAGCCATAGAATTAGATTAATATATTAAATTACAAAATATAAACCTAGTTCAAAAGAGCAGTAGAAGGAACAAACCAGGTTAAGAAAACCTTATGTCATTGCTCTCAAACAACCAAAATACATATGACAACCTGTAAATCAACTTGGGTTGACAAATAGAAACACTCCATATAAGGAATGACCCAAGTCATGGATAAATCTTGTCACCTATGTGACAATCATGATCCCGCTAGAAAATCAATTTTAATACCATGAAATAAATACAACCCTCATGTCAAAGTTGAGTTCCATTACAACTACAAGTTATAAACATCAGGTGATACATGTGACCCAGCCATAAAATTGGTTTAGTTTACATGAAATAAATAGAAGAAGCATCACACCACCATATACAGTGAGCAAGAAAATTATAGCCTTGATTAAAATGGGATCTCATGATAGGATAAGTATTAGACGCATAGCAAGCATCAACTGATAGGGGCCTCCCTACCCCAAACCTTTCATAAAAGGGAATTATTATTTCCCAAGGGAGGGATTCCCTCCCTTGGTTTTGTTTAGAAATTTATTAATACTTGCAAAATTCTTGGCAATTATTTCCTCCTCTCGAAGCTCCTTCAACAATTTTTTTCCCTTACCTTTCTTTTTCTTATCATTTTTCAATGTGTCTAAGCTCTTAGCACCAGATTGAGGGATGTATTTTTCCTCAATGATCTCCAAATCATCATCACACTCCTCCTCTAAATCCTAAGAGGTTGCATCAGTCTCCATAGCTTCACCAACATCTGTAGTGTTTTCAAAAGGTTGGAAGGATATAAAATTAGGCTCAACATTACTAAGACCCTTACCTTTAGAAGTCGATGCCATTTTAAGGGCCAATTATGATGGGTCTTTATATCTCTAGAGAGAGCCTATATCTTTTCCCATGTTCTATTTGAAACATCCATAATTTTCTCCTTCAATTTAGACCCATTGATATCTTTAGGTAACCAAACATTTTTGAATTTCTTAGTCCTTTTGCATTCATTGGTAGAGTGATTTATTTTTCTACAACAAAAGAAAAATAATTTATCCTCTTTGATTTTGATTTGTTGCTCCTAGTAAGATCCCCTGACCTTGAAAATCATCTTCTTTGGGATTTTCCTAACAACATCCACCTTTATCCTTGCATAATGAAACAAGTCTCCATTCACAATGTCTAGATCTATGTCAACCAAGGTGTCAAGTGTTCTCTCAATTTTTCCAAATGCATCTTCAATCAAGTATTTCATTGGGAGATAGTTTAACCTGATCCATACTAATTTATCATATGGATTATTCTTCCATGCATCGAAGTTGTGATGCCATTTTCTCATATAAAGTAGAACATAACTAATGGACCACAGACTACAACCTTTGATAGCTCTTCCTCAGAGGAAAAAATTACCACAAAGATCTTCCTGGGTATAAATTTGATTAGAATCAACATTTTCCAAACTTCCTCTTCCCATTTGATAATCTTGGATCTTTCAATTTTAATACCAACAAATCTGCAAATGATTGCTAGTTTTTCCAAATTATCAATATCTTCCCCAATTTCATCCCTAGAATCCATCTAACATGCATTCATTTAAAACTGATGCAGGAGCATCTCGGGTCCTTGGCAATCCTGTGTTACTAAAAATATTTTGAAGTTTGCCTGTGTTGCTCGATTCCTACTTTGACTGAGTTGGTCGGTAGTTGGTTGGTCTCCTTTGGTTACTAAGTATGGTTGGTTATCTCCTGGGCAGTCAGTTGTTTCACTGGCACTCAGTGATGCTTGTCTACTGTTTGGTCATCCTTGCTTACCGAGTAGTTTATTTTGAGTTTCTGTTGAGGCCGACTTGTGCATTGATTATGGGTCATGAATTTAATGTTGGTATCCATCATTGGGAAGCATGTGGTCCTAGATCTGACCATTCCTTCCGTTGATTGTGGATCTATAGACCGACTCAGTTCGGTAGCCTCTTGTATAAGTATAGTTGTTTAGTTAGAGTTTAGGGAGTCAGTTTTGATAGAAGATAGGAGATAGTAGAATCAAGATTGTTGGAAAATCCTCGCATGTTGGAGGACTTCTATAATTCATTGTAATATTTGGTCGCAACCGGGAAGGCCTTACAGCTTGAAATGTATGAATCAATTTGAATGAAAGAATATATGATTGATCCTACTTTCTCTCTCTCAATATGTTTTTGTTACTTCTGCGAGTTGTTGAGCAGGCTAGATTTGTAGGGTGTGCCATCATTTGGCCCCTTTGATCTCTACCCTTGCATCAGGTGGTATCAGAGCGAGGTGACATTTGGATCTAGGTCTATAGATCTAGGTTTGTAGGTTACTTCTTGTGAAGCCCTAGTTGAATTTTTGTGGGGTGGTAGGTTGTGATCTAACCTGCAATTACAGAGGGTTCCAAGATGGTTCGTGGGAGGTGAGAAGTAGATCCAGGATTGGTAGGCATGTTGAGACAACTTGCTACTAGATTAGAAGTTGTTGAAATAGCCCAGAGAAGAGGCAGACATCTTGAAGATGTTAGTGATGATGAAATTGAAGAAGAACAAGCAAATGCAGAACTTGCACCTGTGATGGATCAGGGTGAGGAAAGATTCTTCAAGGCATTGAAAAGTTTGAAGTCAACACCACATTTCAATCCTCCTAAATATAGTGGGAAATTGGATTTTGATGAATTGATAGACTAGATCACCGAGATGGAAAAGTATTTTGAGTATGCTAATGTATCTGAGGAGAAAAAGGTGAAAATTGCAGGCACAAATTTGAAAGGTCATGCATCCTTGTGGTGGGAGCATCTACAATAGGATCGGAAGAAGAAAGGAAAAGACAAAATCAAGGTATGGAATAAAATGGTGAATAAATTGAAAGGAAAGTTCTTACCTTGTGATTATCAGATTAACCTAGTTAGGAGAATGAAAAGTCTAAAGTAGAAAGATAGCTCGATAAAAGAGTATACTGAGGAATTATATAGATTGGATATTAGATTTGGACATGATGAGGATGATGTGGAAAGAATTGCTAGATATCTGAATGGTTTGAGAGTTTCCATCCAAGAGGAAATTGGTTTGGTCAAATTGGAGAACATTCAAGAGGCTTATCAATTTTCATTGAAGGCCGAGGAGAAATGGAACAAGAGACATGAGCAGAGAAAAAGAGGTCAAGGTGGTAGATTCCCTAGGGGAAGAGGTAGATCCTATGGTGAAAATATAGTAGATCTGAACCTAAAAAGACAAATCTGGACAAAGGCAAGACTGAGTGGAAAGGTGAAGGTTCATCTAGAGGTAGAGGCAGTAACTACCGAGGTGGTTATAGTAGAGGTAATTTCTGAGGAACTTGTTACAATTGTGGAGGACATAGATCTTTTGAATGTACACATGCTAGTAAGAAGGCTGGTAGTAGTAGAAATGCTTTGGTGCAAGAGGAGTCACTGAATGAACCTGAGAAGGAAAATAACTTGATGGTAAGGAGAGCACTATGGAATAAAAGTAAAAAGGAAGATCTGGTAAGGAAAGGTTTTTTCAAGACCAAATGTAGATTTTCTAACAAAGTTTGGAAGGTAATCATTGACAGTGGTAGCTCGAAGAATTTGGCATCTGAAGAGATGGTCACAAAATTGCAATTGGAAAGCTTGAAACATCTGAAGCCTTATCACATTTCATGGGTCAAGGATGATCATACACTCTTGGTAAGTGAACAATGTTATGTGAATTTAAAAATTGGAAAGTACTATGATAAAGTGTTGTGTGATATCATTTCTATGGATTTTTTTCATATTTTGTTGGGTAGACCTTGGAAATATGATAGACATGCTATATATGTGGGAGACTGCATAAATGTACTATTATGGTTGATGGAAGAAAACAAATCTTGATACCTTTGATGGAAGAACCTATTAGTAATGTTTGCACATCTGTGAAAGTTTGTTTGGTGGAAGGAAGAAAGTTTGTTATAGATTTCAAGAAGAATGATGTATGTTTTGTTGTGATTCCTAACAAACCGAGTAAGAAAACATAGGATAATGTCCTGATGAGATTGATAAGTTACTCACTAAGTACAGTGATATCATTTCTGATAATGTACCTGATGGTTTTCCATCGAAGAGAAGTATTGATCATTGTATGGATCTAATCCCTAAAGCTAGTTTACCAAATAAGGAACCTCATCGGTTGACACCTACCAAGAATCAAGAATTGAACCGATAGATTCAAGAGTTGCTAGAGAAAGGTTTGATAAGAGAAAGTTTGAGTCATTCTGCAGTACCTGCAATATTGGCACCTTAGAAGAATGGAGAATGGAGAATGTGTACTAATTCCAGAGAAATCAATAAGATAACAGTCAAGTATAGGTTTCCTATACCAAGAATGGATGACATAATGGACAGTTTGACTGGAGCAAAGTATTTCACAAAGATTGATTTTAAAAGTGGGTATCATCAGATCAAAATTAGAGAAGGTGATGAGTGGAAGACTGCTTTTAAGACAAAAGAAGGTTTGTATGAGTGGTTGGTTATGCCTTTTGGTTTAACTAATGCACCGAGTACTTTTATGAGGATAATGAGTTTAGTTTTGAAGAAATTCTTAGGTAAATTTGTGATTGTATACCTAGATGATATTTTGATATTCAGTAAGACCAGAGAAGAACATTTGTTGCATGTTAAACAAGTATTGCAGAGGTTGAAAGAAGAAAATTTGTTGATAAATCTGAAAAAGTGTTCTTTCATGAAAGAGGAGATTGTGTATTTAGGATTTTAATTTCAGCTGATGGTTTGAAGATGTATCCTAAAAAGGTTGAAGCTATTCTGAATTTGCCTACACCTATGAATGCTAGTGAGGTAAGATCATTTCATGGTTTGGAAAGTTTTTATTCGAAAGTTCATAAGGAATTTCAGTTCAATTTGTAATGCTATGAATGAGACTATGAGAGGGGATAAAAGAGAATTCAAATGGACACATGGATCTGATAAAATTTTTGAGACTCTGAAGCAGAAGGTTGCTGAATTTCCTATTTTGGCATTGCCTGATTTCAATAAGGTATTTCAAGTGGAATGTGATGCAAGTGGTAGTGCAATTGGAGTTGTGTTGATTCAAGAAGGTAAACTTGTTGCTTTCTTTAGTGAAAAGTTGAATGATGCTAGAAGGAAATATTATGTGTATGATCAAGAATTCTATGCTATTGTTCAAGCACTAAAGAAATGGAGACATTATTTTATACTGAGTGAATTTGTGTTGTATACTGATCATAAGGCTTTACAATATTTGGGTAGTCAGAATAAGTTGAATCAGAGACATATGAAATGGGTTGAGTACCTGCAAAGTTATACATTTGTGATAAAACATAAAAGTGGAGTCACTAACTGAGTTGCTAATGCATTGAGTAGAAGAAGATCTTTGATTACCGAGATGAAATTTGAAGTTCTTGGTTTTGATGAGATGAGAGATTTGTATGAAATTGATCTTGATTTTTTTGAGCCATGGAGAAAGTGTAGAGCACCTATTCAAGATCACCCAGTACAAAATGGGAAGAATATTTCATTCAAGAAGGTATGTTGTTTAAAGGTATTCAGTTGTGTATACTGAGAGGACAAATGAGAACTAATTTGATGAAGGAGAAGCATAGTAGTGGTTTGGCTGGACATTTTGGTATTGATAAAACTCTGAATTTTCTTAAGGAGAAATACTTTTGGCCGTAGTTGTATAAAGATGTTCAAAAATTTGTGAAAAGTTGTGGAATTTGTCAAGTAGCAAAAGGAGTAAGTTAGAATACTAGAATGTATACACCAATTGTTGTACCTAAGAAACCTTGGACTAACATCAATATGGATTTTTTTCTTGGCTTACTGAAGACAGTAAGAGGTAATGATTCTATATTTGTTGTAGTAGATAGATTTTAAAAGATGGCACATTTTATATGTTGTAGAAAGACATCAGATGCAGTACATATAGCAGATCTTTTCTTTAAGGAAATTATTAGATTGCATGGATTACCGAGGAGTATTATCTCTGACTGAGATAGAAAATTTGTTGGATACTTTTGGAAGACTCTTTGGAGAAAGTTTGGCACTGAGTTGAAATATAGCTCTACATTTCACCCACAAACCAATGGACAGACAAAAGTTGTAAACATAAGTTTGTGAAATTGTTTGAGATGTTTAGTACCTAGTAATTGGGATTCTATGTGTAGACACGGAAAATTGGCCAAAGGCATCAAATCATCAAAATAATATGAAAAATCAATAAATGGAACAAAGGCAATTCAAATCAAAGGAAAATTCAATTAAATGATTAAATGATTAAATAAAGCTTGAAAAGGGGAAAAACACTATGAAATTGATTAAATTCAATTAATGACATAGTTGTTGAAAGCAAAAATCAAAATGAACCTCTTAACCTTCATGGCTAAATTTAATTACTTTAATTAATTAATAAATACTAATTTCCCTCAACAAAGCAAAAAGGAGACAAAATGGACACAAATCACTCACTTTTGTTGAAATGGTCCAGCCTTTTGAAACCATTTAAATGTTTGTCCCCCCATTTATGGACAAAGCAAAGCCAATTGACCTTACCCAAGCATAACCATGGTTATCTCACTCTACCCCCTACCCTTGGGAAAATCTTATATAAGTAGAAAGCATTTTGAGGCATTAAGGATCCACTCCATATCTTTGAATTGTAGCAAAGCTCTTGCAATTTGCATCCACATCACTCACTTATCATTTTTCATTGCTAATTAGCTTAAATTGCTTTGATCATAGTAGATTGTTCATCAAATAGAGCTAGAATTTGATAGAATAGATCTAAATTTGCATATCATATAGCTTAATTCTCATCTTTAGAGTGTCACTAGTGAGGATCATAGCTGAGAGCCTCATTTACCACTTTATTTTAGAGATCCATGAGATATTTAGATTAATTGTGCATTATTTAGATTAGTTTGCTTTGAATAGTGTAATTGTCTTTTAAATCTTGTTATTTCATGAAGGTGTAAATCACTCACACACACTATGTTGGCACAAGTAGAGTTTGCATACAATAATTCAGTGAATAGGAGTACTGGAAAAACACCATTTGAGATTGTGAATGGAATACATCTGAGAAGTATATCTGATTTGAGAGACATTGCTGATGAAAGTAAGAGAAGTGTTGAAGGAGTGAAATTTTCTGAGTACATGAAGAAATTGCATGAAGATGTGAAAATAAAGCAGGAAGAAAGTAATCAGAAATACAAAGACAGAGCTGATAGATCAAGGAGACATAAAACTTTTGATGTCGGTGATGAAGTGATGGTTCATTTGAAGAAAGGTTGATTTTCTGTTGGAACATATGGGAAGTTGAAGATGAAGAAGTTTGGACCTTGCAAGATTTTGAAGAAATTTGATAGTGGAAATGCATATGAGATTGAGTTACCTGATGACATGGAAATATCATTGATTTTCAACATTAGTGATTTGTGTGAGTATCATGAACCTGATGAAGACATGACAGTACAAATGGAATATCCTAAGAAGCAGAATGAAGAAGTTGAATAGATTTTGGAGTAGAGAATTGGCAAGAGTACAAGAGGTAAACAATATATGGAATATCTGGTAAAGTGGAAGAATAGACTGATTGAAGACACTTCATGGATTTCATAGTCTGAGTTGGATGCATCTTGGACCAAACCTGCTGGATGATTCGGAGAATCATTTCTAAATATTCCCAGGTGTCTGATGTAGGAGCATCTCGGGTCCTTGGCAATCCTGTGTCACCAAAAAGATTTTGAAGTTTGTCTATGTTGCTTGGTTTCTGCTTTGATCGAGTTGGTCAGTAGTTGGTCGGTTTCCTTTGGTTACCAAGTATGGTCAGTTATCTCCTGGGCGGTTGGTTATTTCACTGGTGCTCGACGATGTTGCTCGGTCATCCTTGCTTACCGAGTAGTTTATTTTGAGTTTCTGTTGAGTCTAACTTGTGCATTGATTATGGGTCACAGATTTAATGTTGGTATCCATCATTGGGAAGTGTGTGGTCCCAGATCTAACTGTTCCTTCTATTGATTATGGATCTGAAGGTTGACTCAATTCGATAGCCTCTTGTATAAGTATATTTATTTGGTTAGAGTTTAGGGAGTCACTTTTGATAGAAGATAGGAGATAGTAGAATCAATATTGTTGGCAGATCCTCGCATGTTGGAGGACTTCTGTAATTCATTGTAATATCTGGTTGTAACTGGGAAGGCCTTATAGCCTGACATGTATGAATCAATTTGAATGAAAGAATATATGAATAATCCTGCTTTCTCTATCTCACTATGTTGTTGTTGCTTCCACGAGTTGTTGAGAAGGCTGGATCTATAGGGTGTGCCATCATTTGGCCCTTCTGATCCCTGCCCTTACGTAAAAAACCCAAGGGAAATTTTCCTAAAGTGATTAATCATACATGTTAATTACCAACTAACCACAACAAACTCAACCAAGAACCATTAGGGAAAAAACCCATAAACATAAAACAATATATAGCCATCAATTAACAAACAAGATCCAACAAAGAACTAGTAAAGTCCATAGAAGAAACAACAATGAAAGAACCAAAAAATGACCAAATTGGGCACAAATGTTGAATTAGGAAGAGGTGTTGATTACTAATAGAAATGTTGATTCATGACTCGTAAATGTCTGAGAAACAAAAAGTCTTAGACCACTAAATTGCATACACTGGTTGGTGGTAGAAATGTTGATTTACGCAAGTGGTAAATCAAGCATAGGCATTGATCCATGAATTTTTTTCAAAATTGAAAGGAAAACATCACAATTCCTAAGACAACAACAATGTATGACTACTAAATAGCTAGCTCCACACTGGGGAGTACCCGATAGCATAAATCAAGGCAATAATCACTCAATACATCCATATACATCAAATCAAATATAATCTACTAAGTATATCAATACTAGGTACAAAATCACTGAAATATAAATGCATGAGGGTAGAATGGAGCACATCATGCTCATGAGTCTATCATTGGAATAGTTCTACCATCTATACATTAGTCCCTAGTAGTGGTAAAGTAAAACTCTACCCTGCCATGTGGAATCCTCAAACACACCCCATCATGCTCGTGAAGATAGTCACACAACCCAAACACAGATAATGTACATACAAGAAGTAGGCTATCACTCATGACATACAAGTGCAAGAATCAGGGGATGGTACAATATTCCTAATGCAATCACTCAGATGTAGGTAAACAAGAACAACATGGATAATATTCAACATATGGATTTATAAAATATAAATATATAATATGGAAAATGAACAAAGGGCCACTAATCACAACTATCAAGGTTATAGTGTAGGGACTCAAGGTAGAGTGTCATTACTTGACTCATGGCATCCCAAGTAACATCGAGTCTTCGATCAAAGTCCATAGATGGTCAAGCTCAATATGTATCTTAGATAAACACCCTTAGGTGGCCAGATATGGTACCTTCTATCAACATCCTTGGACGTATAGGTATTGACTTACCTTATTTCAATGCCCTTGGGTAGCTAGGTAGTCACTCACTCTTATCAATGTGTTTTTACTCCAATTTAGTTATTATATTATCAATTATTAATAATTTCTTCATGTGGCCTGTACCATCCACTTATGAGTTCGGGTCCATGTAAGAAGCCACTCCACTCCTCTACCTAAGAAATATAATCATCTCATTATACAACGAGGCACAAGCACAATGCAACACAAGCACAAGAAATTTAAGCCTCTCTCTCAAAGTCATAAAACCATAAATAAGAATGGTAAGCTCTATTAGTCTCAAACCAAGAACACAGGTCACTCAAACCTCAACATAGGAGCATAGCTTAACTACAAGTGAGTCTCAACACCCTAAATCTATATATCAAATGCAAGCACAACCTCAAGCATGGAGTGTGCCAACATAAGGGAAAAGAAACAACAATAACCATGAGAACACAAAAGGCTCAAAATTAAGCTTTCATCAAAATAGAAGAAGCACTCAATCGGTCACAAACCAATAGTGTGGGTCTCTCAAGATCTCATCAAGTAAGCATATCTCAAATCCACCCAAGGATGCGATCTCAAACACAGCCATAATCAAATTCAATGCAAAACCAAAGAAAGCATAAATAAGGCCAAGAACTCAAGGCAATAACTAGAGGTCAAATCAACTCCATAACACTCAAGACATGAAAACTGAGAAAATACAAACAAAGGTACAACACCAAATAGCTCCATTGGCCACTTTTCCAAGGGCACAAATTCCCATGGAATGTGAATAGTTACATCTTATTAGAATACAAGGAAGGCTTAAAAAACCACAAAATACATTAACTACCAAATTCTGGCAAAATCTGACAAGGTACAAAAATTTTCATTTAGCATTAAAAGGGAACATTTGGATTGTGATAGGAAAATAACCAAAATGGCCTATAACCATTCCAATCCCATAATCCTACTAAATATAATAAGGACTACTCATTTCAATAACTTAATCTTGCCAAACATGGTGATTGAAAGGTTCTAGATGGCATGCAAATTATGTGCCCACAAAAAAACCCAAAAATCAAACATCAAACAAATCAAAAAGAAGAAAACACATCGGTTCCCACATGCCTTAAAACACACTTTTCAAATAAAATTCAAGTTTTATCCAACCATAAAAATTTGAGAAACATAACATTTCTTTTCCTCGTTAAAATTCAAAACAAAATCACATAAACCCAACCAGGCAATGGAAAGAAATGAAATTGTGGGGTAATACTAGTTCTTGGCCCATGAACTAATAGCAATAAAAAATGATTTGAAAGACAAAGAAAAATGAAAGATCCAAGAAGCCCTACCTCGAATTGGAGGAAAACACCAAAATGAAGGAGGAAATTCACACGCTCCATAATAACAAATAATCTTCCATGAAAAGTGTAGCAATCACAACAAAAATCCAACTCAAATCGCTACCCTAACTCACCCAATGAGAAAATCCCCAAAATACTCACAAGAGGGTTTGAGCAATATTTTCTCTCAAAAATACAAAGTGAGAAAAATGAAGTCTAATTCTTCATTATAAGTCATGTTTTCACTCAAAACCAAAGAGGCTAAAATAAAACCACTTAAATCAAATAAATTAAAACCCCAGAAACTAACCCAAACTCAACATGTATTAATTTAACCAATTCCAATTAAATAGAATAACACTACGACCAAATTGTAGAAAATATAAAATAACCATTTAATAATTAAAATTAACACGCATAATGATCTAACTCAACCATGACAACTATGGTAACTAAAATGCTCAAACACATATGTTGGGACAACACAATATGCAAATGAAGTCCAATTTTTTCCCACACAGTACCACATGTATAATTATATCAATTATAGATACGTTGTCCATACATGGATGATATTGACTTAGTATAAAAAATGGCCAATGCAACTATCTCCAATGTCATTTTGGGGGATAAAGACACACTAAATTCATACATCTCAGGAATAATGATGTCTAGTACCTATTCATTGAAACATGCAAACATCAAGTGTAGTTGCTCATTGTATAGATAACTGAAGCACATGAACATACATGATATCAAATAACGAGGATAATGATACATTGTGTAGATCTCACAAATGGGTGACTACAAATTTTTCTCACCTCGTATAGACACATTAGGCATAATCCATAAAAATTATATGAGTGTAGTAGTGAACATCATCTTATTTAAATTAACATTGCATTTATGTTAAACATTTCATTTTAAAATAAAGCATTAAAATAATTATATTTTCTAGTGATATGAGCATATATTAGTGAAAATATCCATTAAAATACCCAACAACATATGAGGCACAATATAACATAAATCATTTCCAATCATCATAAAGCATCATCATGCAAATATGATCAAAATGGTAATAACAACATAATCTAATATTTAAATCAGCAATAATACTGTAACTGAAATAATGTATGACAATCAAATGCATCACAGTGTGCAACCACTAATCACATCATATGGATAATCATGAAATAACACATCATGATATAAATATAATGATCCTTGATCCAAATAACATCTAAAAATAATAAACAACCATAATCAAGTAACCATTGGCACATACACTAGTGAAAACATCAAATCACATGATAAGCCATATAATAAAAAATGCCTCATAAATCAAATAAACCAGATATCATCATTACCTTAGAAAGTCTAGTGTCCCAAATTAGGCATGTAACAAGCCATAACAGAATGGTTCTCACAATTGGGCGTAAGTACATAAGAAACATACCAATACTATGACATAAGTTAGATCACGCCAAAGGTAACAACCTCTCACGGGTCCAACATGATCACATAAAATTAGCATATATCCACTTAGGTATAAGGTGAGCTCAACCAATCACATAAAGCAACAAGAACATCTAGAGCCAAACAAGGCATCATAAGAGATCTCATCCAACTGGACAGAAGCACTAACACACATAAGGTCAAAGCCACTACATTTATTTTTTCTTACAAGCTAACTTCTTGTTTATGTCATGCCTAAACTTTGATGTAACTCCTTTTATTTTATTAATAAAGTTTGAGATTTATCTCTTTGCAAAAAAAATTAAAAATTAAAATATAAATATAAAACTATCAATTACATTTACATAATATGAATTAATTTTTTTTTTGTAAATGTGATATAATCCAAAGACAATTAGTTTCTCCTTAAATTTTTCCTTAAAAATGTTTTCGTAGTGGATCTACAAAATTTGTGTATAAGAGCCAAAGTGTTTTGACCAATATATTTTTTTGGTTGGTAAACACTTTTCACCGGAGCTATGAAGTATTGAGGCCACATTTTTAAGGGACCTCATCCTTAGATATTTACAGGCCTTAAAACCCTTTGTATCATCTATCCAGTGGTGGTACTCCTTACCTCTCCATCTCATGCCATGTCAACACATCATACCTCTATATCTCTCCATGGTTTTGATGGAGAAGTCAACCCCTTATCTCTCCAAACACTCCTTATAGCTCACTTTAGTAGATGAAACTCTTATCCCTCCAACACATTCAACTTGCGCACATTCTTCCCCCAGATGAAACACATTAAACATGCATTCTAACTTAGTAGATGGCGTCCAATCAATCATGAAGCACCCAAACCTATATTTGACCAACATTCCTTTCATCTCATATGTGTGGGATAAACCTATGAATATCACACGATACTTGAAACCATAACCCCCATATTAGCATAGGGTTGCAATTGTTGTTGTATTGTGAGGTGAACCCCACAGGGACAAATGTTGAAAAAAAAGTTGACCAATAAAATTGCCATAAAATATTTTTCCAATTTAAAATCTTTAAAAATGTGTATATACACTATATAAAAATTTACTTTTATAACAAAAAAAATAAATCTAGATTCTAATTGGTTGATATTATTATTTTTAATCACCAAATAACTATACATTGATGCAATAGTACTAGCATAATGAGAACTACTAATAATGCCAAAATTTAATCAAATCTAAATTAAATAATCCTACCATAACAAATTTATAAAAAAATGACAAAGAACAAATACAATTGTGTGATTTGAATATTATTTTTTTGAGAAAAGATTATATGTGTGTGTGTGTACATATGTATGTACATACATATGTATGTATATATACATATACATAGACATACATACATATAATTGGAGGAGACATAATTATAAATAATGAGGGTTCTCTCATTGCCACCTACACAGGGAATTTACAAGGCTTCACCAACAATCAAGATGAGGGCATTACTCTACTTTGGGGCCTTAAATTCTCCCTATCAATTGGTGTTCAAACTTTGGTAATTGAAGGAGATTCATAATTGATAATTGAAGCCATGAAAGGGACAAGGACCATTGGATGGACTGTCTAGGAAATAATTGATAATATTTGTTCTCTTCTTAATGGGCTTGATGATTTTACCATTCAACACATTTATAGGTAAGGTAATGCAACTATGCATCACATGGTTGCATTAGGTCTAGACCAATTTGGCCTAAGATGTTGGAGAAAGGAGAGTTCATTACCCCTTAGAACTATCACCTTTCTGAGGAAAAATACACCAACACAAATCTTATGAGGTTGAACAAAGTCTATATTTGGATCCTAATTTGGGGCTTATTGGTATTGCATTGCATTATTGGGAGGTATTCAAGTTTCTACCCATTGGTGAACTTAAATCACTATGATTTTAAATTGCCACATGGGTACTTCCATCAAAGCTTACATGTCCCCTCTATTCATTGTGATGAACTTATAGGGATGAAAAGTCATCATTTTTTGTACCCCCTCTAAAAAATGTGGGATCTTTACTAGCCAAGAGGATTTCATTAAATCTCTCATTTTGCTGGAAAAAAATATTTCTCCCAATCATTACCAAATGATGAACTCCTCACACGGGGAACTGCCAAAAATGAGTTGGTGAAGGCCAAGGCATGAAGTCTAATAAATACAAGCATTATTATCATTTATCTTGCCTTTATGTGATCATTTCCAAAGCAAGATTAAATCTATGGTTTTTTCTTATAACATCACTGCTAACTTATCTTTCCTGTGCACTATTTTCTATAACTGTCATTTCTATTTTCTTTGTACCACCATGGGAGGGGACAACATTAGGTTTGAGATTGATAAATGTGAGGAATGGAAGAAGGATAGTACTATCTGGCATATTTGCAAAGAGGGCAGGATTTCTCAATTTATGGAATGCATGAATGGACACAATGAAAGTTTTTCCAAATAATTTGTCACCTCTTCGGAGGCAATAAGGGTTATGATAGCAGGCATATCCTTTGAATTTAACAAAGATGTAATAACTCAAGCTACTATCCTCTCAACAGATGGTTGAAAATGGAAAAAAACAAGCAAAGTATCAAATATGAAAAGCCTTAACTAGGTTTTTCGTAGTGGCAAACAACTTGTTAATCATCGTGGAGGCTATGATCGGGAGAAACTACCTGAGCCATGGGATAGTATGTGCCTGGTGGTCATGAGGTACTTTACTTTGGAGGGGCATTTCAATGTGTATTATTACTACCATCTCCTCTTTCTAAATCATTTTAGGAATCATAATAACATTTCCATTCCATTTTACTTGTTACATTCCCTTGAAAGTACTGTGAAAGATGTAGTTGAAGCTAAAAAGCTTGGTAATAATTTTACCATATTGAACTAGGGGCTTATGTTTAGATTGTATCATTTTTAGTTAGCCCTCTTTCCTCCTTGTTCTATTATTTTTTAAGAACTCCCTGTGTCCTCAACCCCTCCTTCGGCCTATATCATGGATACCCTTGGCCATAGTAGAAAATAATGTCTTAAGAATCCCACCCTGAAAACTATACCCTAGGACCCATCACTAGATTCTAATATGGTTAAACAGGATAAAGACAAGAAAAGGGCTACCCCTCCTTTGAAAACTAAATCTGAAGCTACTCAAAAGGCTAAATTTAACCTCCACCAAATTGCCTTTGATATTGAGATTACAGAGGAGACCAACACTCCCTATAGGTCTACCAAGCTTGTCATTAAACCTAAAAAGGAGATAAACATTAAAGAGGCCTTAGATTCTGAAGATGGGGGGAAGTGAACATAGGGCCAAGGATAAGAATATTGTGGATGAAGAGACTCTTTTGGCTTCTTCCAGCAGCTCATCCCATGTATCAGAAAGTATCAAATCAAACTCTTTTGAACCCATGCATGAGGAGGTAAAGGTTATACTGGTGGTGACTAACAAAGGCAAAGCCCTGGTGGAAGAGGAATGTAGCAAGAATGATTTTTTCTGAGAGGAGGTGTAATACCCCCCCCCCTCCCCCATAGTTTTCTTTCAATTTATATGGCTCGAATCTTTTAGGATACTTTTCATGTGTGTATTAGATCCTCAGATAGATTTGATGTTATGTATATTTATGTTTTTACTAACCCCATACTCTCATGTGTATAGTTAGACTGTATGTTTTACTTTTCTTTTGACATGCCTAATATGGTTGAAGGACCAAGTCATAGTTACTTGCTTGCAAGATCCACATGATCGACCAATCCCCACCATTATCTTTTATATATTTATACTTGTATGCACATACTCATCTTTTATGTAGGATTTTAGGTATCGGGCATCTACTTTCTTGAATTGCCAAGATGAGTGTGTCCTATCACAATATCTTAATGGTAAGAGAGAGGAGATAACATACAGGTCTAATCCCAACCTAATCCATTAATTTTCTTGAAGCAGTTGACAAGTATATGATTTTCTACCTATCTGAATTCGTCAAGGTGACATATATTCATGAGCCCTTCCTTTAGGACTGATTATTGTATTTTGGTTTAGTCAGTTTTGCTTAATGGTTGCATGTCATGTGGTTTGATGTGGTTTTGGCATTAAAATAGATTGAGGAATTAATTAAGATTAATTAAATGAGATTAAAAATTACACCTTATGATACATTAAAATACTAAATATAAGGTTAATTAATTAATGAGAATTAATTAATTGTCTATGTTTAATAAATAATTTAATGTGACTCGCTCTGCTTAGTGGATGATCTAATGCCCCCTGTTCGACTCTCGTCTCCTCCAACAAGCCTCCCTGCTCCTGTCAGTATCTCGGATGGCATGGACATTTAATGGTTGGATGTGTCTTTTTTGATCAATTTTTTGGGATACTATCTATGTCAAACCTTTAAGTGTTTGTTTATTTTGAATTTGGCATCTACACTTATCTCCCAAATCTGGTTGGACCTAGAAGTGGTTCAACTTGCGTATAGCATATAACTGGAACTCCCCGGTATATGGGCTATTTTTGTAAAATGACTAAGTGCCTAGTGGGCATCTTATGTATCTACACATGTAATTATTTATATTCGCATATAAGTATGTATATAACTATGATCCCGAGGTTTCTTACTGGTTCTTCCACGGGGGATTATTTGAATCAGATTATTAATAAAATATGGTGGTTACCCCACTTTTGATTAAAAATAAAAAATAAAATAAATAATTTAATTACAAAGTCAAAATTAATAAATTGACAAATTTAATAATTATTAAATAAAAATTAAATTTAAATGTGCAATTTGAGTTAAGTGGTTATTAGTTGAGTTGCATAATTTAAATTAATTAAAATTAAATAATGTAATATAAAAGGCACTTTACTATAAAAGTAGAACTTAACCTTTTAAAATCAAGTTGAGTTAAAGTGATTTAAAGTTGAGGAAATTAAATAAATAATTATTTTAATAAATTAAAATTGACAAAAACGAGATCGTAATTGAGTTCTTATTTCCATGATTTGGAGTTAACAACTTTATTATTTTTAATAGTTGAGCTCTATTTTGTTATTTTGGAGTTGCATTCTTTCAACTCAAGGTTCTAAATTTTTATATTAGAGAGCTTGGAGGCCATTTGAGAATTATTCAATCAAGTTTTGAAAAATTCTCTCTTAGCAAATTTTTGAAGGATTAAAGTTTTGGTGTTTTTGAAAGCTTTGGAATTGATTTTTGATTCAGTTTTGTGTATTAAGGTAGGGTTTTAAAATCCTTCAAAGTTGTCCATTGAAATCATTGTCTTTTTTGTGTTTCATTAGATCTTGTGTGTAAATGATGAGTGTTTGTTAAAAATATGTGTTTATTTGATAATAAGAAATGTTAGGGAATCTTTTGGAAGGAAAATTCAATTAGGATTTTCTTTAAAAGTTTTTCTTTGATCTATTTCAATTATGGTCTTCCATGGTTTTGAGGGTTTTGAAGGAGTTCTAATGAAGGGTGCTCCCCTTAATACCATAAACACATAACAGAAACAAAGAAACAACAACAATTTGCAAGAATAGAAAATGGGCTTCTTATTATCTCCACAAGTGTGGAATTACAAATTTCAGACTTACAATATGCATAGCCACATAGGCTTCTTATTACCATTGATATTTTGACATTCATGATGGTGTTGGATGATCATTGTTGTTATCTTATTCTTTTTTCTTGTTAGAGACTTTCTCTTATCTTTCATATATTGTACTTGTATTTTTTATCTTGCTTTATTATTAAATACCCTATAACTTGTGAAGTGGATGTTGGTTATTATATTTACCTTATGGTATTAGTTGTATCTATATTTTCATTTATGAGATGATGTACTTGTTATTGCTTTGCATTATATGGATATTGTATATTGTTTTTTATATTTAGTAGATTAATTAACTTTCATAATTCTGTGTCATGGAACCCTTGGGATTTTTAATATGTAAATGAGCTACATTTGTAAGTATGTATTGTCTTATGTTGTATTTCTTCCACATTGTTATCATTATTATTGTGTAAACTCTTAAGAAAAAATTATTTGATAAACTTAGTATCATGTTTTAGGTTATTTTCTCTCGGGTTCTCTGGCGAGGCATTACAGGAGGTCAATAAGATAAAAAATAAAATGGTGAAGGTGGAGGAGATACTTTACAAGGTGTCTCACTTAAATCCCTTAAGGTCATGCATAGATCTTCTACCACTCTCTAAATGCTTCAAATAGACACTGCTAATGGAGATAATGAAGAAGTTGACAATAAGGAACTATTTAAGTTCCTCACATAAGACTGGACTACCATGATGTTGACAAAGGAATGCAAGAGGAAGAAAGACTAGGGAGGATCTCCCTATTAAGTTTTTGCACTATAGCTAGATGCAGCCATTATGGCCATGTTATATTTTGTTTGAACTTTTATGATATTGTTTGGACCTATGTTGTCACTACAATAGGGTATGACCCTCAATGGTCAATGTTTAAGACTTTTATTATTATGATGGTTGCTTTTGTAGACACTAGTAGTATTTTAGTCATTATGATAATGGTTATTACTATAGATTTAGTCGATATGCCTAATGTTAGTGGTAGGTTATCTATTTCTCAAATGAAAGGTAATATGATGGGTATTGTTCAGTTGTTGTGTGTTTTTTTTTATATAGATGTTAGGGTGTCTAATTTTTTCATTCCTTGTGTGTTTGATATGTTGTTGATATAAATATTTTGTTGATGTAACTTTGTTGTTATTCACCCTCTAGGATTGTTTGTAAAAGGGACAACACCATTTTTTTGTTGCTTTTTATATCAAAAAAAAGAAAAATTTGTTGTAAATATTATTTGACATAAAAATATTATACAAAAATTGATTAACTCTAAATTAAAAAAATTTACCATAATTTGTAAAAATATAAAACTACAAAATTAAAAAGTGGCAAATAGTGGCTAGCACTTATCTTTTTAGAATTGTAATTTAATTATTTAATATTATAATCATAATTATTATTTAATCTTAATTTTAACTTTAATCATTAGTATAATCATTACTAATAACTAAAACTATAATTATAATTTAATTATTATATAAAATTAAGAGTATAATTAATATTTTGTAAGAATTTGCCTAAGACAAAGAATGAAAATGCCAAGAGCTAGAAGTTCAATAGATAGCACAAGAGAGATAGGTAAATAATATCATCAAATGATTGATTCAATAATAATCAAATAAGAATGGATACAAAATTAATGAATACAAAGTAGATGTGTCTAAATATATAGGAAATGCATGATAACTTGGAGATATGCAAGAGATAACCTATCAATCACACTAGGTGTAATCACATGTCCACTAAAGGTGGATCATCCTTCATTATAAAATAAATTATGTGTAACAAGTGCATCTATGAGATGATCATAATGTGATAAGAGCACTAAAGGTGGATCTCACACATAAAATTAAATGAGACAACAACTATCACCACCTAAAGTGGAATTCTCCTACACCATGTGCTAAAATGAAATGCAAAATCATATGTGTCTACAAGAAAACTAATATGCAAATGCATTTTACTAAGTAAACTTAAGTTTAATTAGTAATATTTAATTACACCAACAACCCCCCTTAAGTGCAACTTAGGGGAATGCACTTAATCTCACAATTCTAGATGACAATGTATGATGGGTTCCGGCTACTAGGTCATGTTAGGTATCCATGTACAATATGAAAGTGAAAAAGGTATGCAATGAAATTTTTCATAAAGGGGAGAAAGAAGGAAAACCTCATTGAAAAAACCCTCCCCCAAAAAGAGAGATGAAAACAAGATGCATAGATGGAGGGAGTAATCAAGATCCCTCCCCCATTACAACATACATCATGTATATACAATAAAGAATCCCCATATAGGAGAGAAGAAGTGGAAGAGAGACCAGGTAGCCCCTCCTTAATGTAGAATGTACACCTATGGTAGATCCTCCAAGATCAATGTAGAAACTGCTCCATGAGTATAGAAAAGCGTTCCTCCCCATAGGAAGAAACAAAACCAAATATGCATCAATGAAGCATCCCCAATCTATAGGAAGGAATTTCAAAATATATGGAATCTCTAAAACCTACTCAAGTTCCCCCATGTCAATATTGAAAGATGTCTAGACTCGAAATCATGTGCACTAGGCCACACTACTAAAAAAGACAAGACAGGATCAACTGAGGATGAATGTAGAACATGTGTCAAAGACTCAAGTGTCTCCTCTGAAGATAAAGTGACCTCCTTCAACTATTGTATCAAATTATCCACAATCATGTCAACCTCTAAATAATGATTAAGTAGAGAATGAATATGAGGTTCAGTATGTTTCCATGAAACAATTATAAAAGGATCTCCCAAATCTGAAATGTAGGACTCCACAAATAAACTTGTAATGTCTATCAAGTAGTCATCCCATGGAATTGAGTCTCAAAGACAAGGAACATCTTGTTGCACTAAATCACAAGAACTAATGGTTGTATGAATGCAAGCATCATCATCAACAACAATAGATACAATATTAATAGGAGGAGAATGAATGTATGGATCAAGAACTTGATCACATGTGAGAATACTCAAGTTTAAGTAGCCAAAGTTCTCCTCAAAGTCTGAATCAACACTGCAAGTATGATCAAAATATACTAAAGAATCACTATCATCATCATGAGAATAGTCTACAAACTAGTATAACTGAGATGTGTGATCAACCACCCCTGTAGAAATGATATCTCTAACCTCCAAGTCTTTGATAATAACTAAATTAGGTGTGAATTCCATAGTCTTCCTTGTTGCCCCATTAGTGAATTGATAGATGGAAATGATATTATGAGTTAGGTGGGGTACACACAACACATCTTTGAAGGTTCTCTCCCCCTTATCAATGGTTATTTTCCCACTCACATTCATGTAAGTATGATTTACCATCAAAATTGGTGGCATGTGACAAGGATCAAATAATGAAAATATAGATTGTGAAGAGGCCATATGATGAGAAGCCCTTGACTCTAGAAGCCATCTCCCTAAATCATGACTTGAGGTAGCAATGAAGGCTTGACCTTTTCCCTTATCCTTTTTGTGATACTTTCCTTTATCAAAATATGAATTTGAAGAAGAGGATGAACTAGTCTTTCTTGAAGGTAGACTTATTTGATTTTTCCTAAGAAGATTCTTGATTTCATCTATATCCTTCTTGTAGCAATGACGTTCTTCATGTCCATTGTTCTTGAAATATGCACAAGTAAGAAACTCCTTCTTGGATGATTTCCCTTTATTGTTGAAGTTGTCTTGTGGTGAGGAGGTTGAGTGTTCTCTATGTTGTTGTGTCTTTTGTTTCCATGGTTTCTACTTCTTGTAAGAATCTTTTCCTTGATTCCCTTTATTAGCCACCAATGTCATAGACTTTGAAGAATTGAGAATCCCCATGCTCATTAATTTTGTTTGTTCTACCATAAACCTCTCTATGAAGGCATGGTGTATGAAGGGCCCATAGTCAACCTATCAATGTGGAAGCTAGAAAAAAATGTTGAATACTCTAATGGAAGAAGCTCCAACAAATTGTGAATTAAGTTTTCATCTAGTTTGCTCATGCCACAATCCTTAAGTTTGGCTCTAAGTTCTATGGCCTTAGCTACATAGTCTTGGATTGTATCAAAGTCTTTGGAATCCAAATTGATGAGTTCTCTATCAAGTTTAAAACCCCTAGATTTATCAACTTGACCATACAAATTGATAAGTTTCTCCCAAGCTTCTTTGACTATGTTATAACCGTCAATATGAAAGCTGAGATCCTTTGTTACATGTTGCCTCAAAATTCCAACAACCTTTTTTTTTCACTTTTCTATTCTTTTAGATCATCAGGATCAGATGGTGCATCAATAGTTCCATCAATATAATAACTATATCCTTATTCTATTAGCTTACTCCATGCATCAATTTTACAAGTAGCATAATTGTGTGGAGTTAAAAGTGGAAATTTAGGAGAACCCATGATGCAAACTGAAAGAAAACAAAAGAAGAAGAAAATCACAACCACTCAAGAACCCCCCCGCCCCTCCACAAAAAATATGATGTTTTTGGAGTTGTGAGCTAGGATAACTTGGATCTTTTAGGGATAGGCATAGAAATTCAAACAAAGTTAGCCTACTCTAATAAATCAATCAAAAACAACATATGTTCTCTAAACTACTTCAAATAGAGCTTAACAGGAGCATCCTGTCACCGTTTGAGTTGCTCTTGATTTAGGCATGTGGGTGTGCTCTCAAAACACATGGAGTGAGTCCCTAATGCAAATTAGAGGAATTGGGATCTATCAGGACCATAAGAACTCCATAGTGGCACAAAACTAGGTATAGATCACCTATTTTTCCCCTAGAGCCTTAGGGATCCTAATGAAGCTAGAATTCTGATTAAGCTATGAATTGTTAAACTAGAGTTGATTTTAGTCCAAATGAGATATGAGATGATGCAAAGCAATGAAAAAAATGAAGAAAACTAAGTTAATCCATTAGTTCTAAGCTAAGATGTGATTTAGAAAGCTTAAAAGATGAATTAAACTAATAATTTAGGGTTAAAGCTATGAATCTAGAAGGAAAGTAGCATTATAAAATTACTATGAAATGATTATGTGAATTGGTGAATTTCTCTAATAAGTGAGGGTATTTATAGGATTTGAGGAAGGGCTTGTGTTAGGAAGATGAGTTAGGGTCAGAGGTAAGGTTTGGGGTAGAGTTTGGGGTTGAGTTAGGGGTAAGGTTAGATGGACAAGGGTCAAGGTTGCTCACACATGTGTGAGAAACACTAGGGAAGTGTGCCCAAGGAACAAGGGTGAAAGAGGAGACATGGGTCTCATTTATGAGGTTGTAAGAGCCTTAATGAGTGTGTAAGAGGCCATTAATGAGTCTGTAAGGCTCATTAATGAGGAGGTTTGACCAAAAGTCAAAGGATGAGGGTTTAGACTAAAAAGTGTAAGAATCACCCTCTAAGTAGGTTTAGGAAGGAAAGTTTAGGAGTTTAGGAATCTCTAGAAGATTCTAGGGTTTTGGGGGATTAAATAAATATTTCATTTATTTAGGGAATCTGACTTTATTTATCAAATAATGATTCAATAAATGGGGGAAAATCACTCAAATTTGATTTAGATGGTTTGGGGAGGGATTGTTTAATTAAAATAGGAGGAATTAAAGGCATAAAAATAAATAAATTAATTAAATAATTAATTAATTAACAAATGATGATGTCATCAGGGGTTTTTGGAAAATAAAAATACCTTTTTTTACCAATGATTTTTAGGTGTCTACATTTTTCCCCTCTTTGATGTGATGCTGCAAGTTGTGTAGCGTCAAAGACAAGAAAATAAGATGCCCCAAGCTAGAATTAGAGGATAAGGGGTTGTGCCCCCTCGAGAAAATAACGCAAAGAGGAAACATTGTGGAATTTTCTTGAAAAGAACATAGAAAGGAAGGGAAGAAGGGAGGATAAATAACCTAGCTTCCAAGAGAAAAGATGGATGAATGCAATACGAGGCAAAATGCATGATGCAGGATGTAGCTATATGATGCGAAATGAGGGGGATTTGGGGAGCTCTGAGTGTAAATATGGAGAGCACAAACTAGTTTGATATAGCAACATTAGAGACCTGCCAAGGATACTAGGATCACAAGGCCTTGTCACCTGCGTTGCATAGGACTAACATAAAAAAGAAACACAAGGTTACCCCAGCATCATGCATGAACCCAAGAGGAAGCATAATAGAAACGATGTTGGAGAAACCAAAAAAAAATGACATTTCCCAAATGCACCATGTAACCCAGAAGATCACATGTGAACCGTGCAAGGGTCATGTCCGACTGAATTACAGGCAGAAGAAAAAGATCAAAAGACCTTTCCCCAAGTTGTCCTCATTCACAGCGCACCATGATATAAAGGATCACAGTGACTTTGAGGAGTGGACAATGAGAAGTCATAAAATATTAACAAGATCCAAAGGACAAAATCCAAGACCAAAATGATAACTCCAAAAGACATCCTTTTCCAAGGAGAGAGAGTGATTTGATTGATGGGGGGATGATTTGGTTTGAACATGAGGAAGGATACATTGACACGGACCTGGTTTGATTGGTGGAAGATTAGGTCAGACATGAGGAAGGATACATCAACATAGACTTGGTTTGATTGGTGGAAGATTAGGTCAGACATGAGGAAGGATACATCTTCAAGGACCCACTGATTGATGAGGAGAATGTTGTGTTGTTGCTAGAGAATGATGAATCAAGGATAATCATTGTGATCAAGAATAGTCAACAAAAGATATTGTTGAAATGCAAGGTTGGGTGGGACAAGTTATCTGATCAAAGGTTGTTGCAGGACTGACGAGGATATATATAGCAAGAGGGGATGATATGTACAACTAACGGGGAGGTTTTTACAATGGATGTGTACAGAAGCTCGGGGATGTTGGAAGAGGAAGATATCTCTATATAGGATATATAGAGGAAGCTTAGGATTGGGGATAGGATCTTATTGCTGCATTGGATAGGCTCGAGGATAGAACACCTTGGGATTGATGGGTTGGTGGTGGGGATGGGGATTGGATAAAGAGGACCAGGATTTGGGATGGGGGGATGGAAGTTTGATAGATAATGACTCATTCCATAATGTATGGTGCCTATTTCTAGGTTTTCACCAACATACTTGTCCAAGGCACTTGAATTTCTAAGTTTTCACCATTGGATGATTATTTTTCTGTGCTTTTTTTATTTTTTATGGATTTTCTGGAATAGATAGGATCTGGTTTAGACATAGAACCTCTTCATATGTATGATGTTGATAGGATCATTCAAGGGCTCACCTCCTAGTGTTGATAGCTGATAAGCTCTAGAGCCAAAGCATGTTGTGACAACATAGGGTCCCAACCAAGTAGGCTTGAACTTGCCCTTTTTCTCTTAGTGTGCTTGTACTTTCTAATTTTCGTTTAGGACCATTTCACCCACCTGGAATTGTCTTGGATGGACTTTCTTGTTATAACCCCTTTTGATTTGATTCTGGTATGCAACCAAGTGATCATATGCTTACTGCCTATTTTCATCTAACAGGTCCAACTATGTGAGGCATGCCACACAATAGTCTTCCTATGTGGTATAGTTCTTCATGGAGACACACAATGATGGGAGCTTGAGCTCAATGGGTAGAATGGCTTCAGCACTATATACAAGGGAATATGGGATGGTGCCTATGGGAGTGCGATAAGAAGTATGGTAGACCCAGAGGGTGAGATTTATTAGGAGGTGCCAGTCACGACCAGAATCATTGACAACCTTCTTGAGGATTTTAAGGATGCTTTTATTGGTTGCCTCATCTTGGCCATGTCCTTGGGGGAAGTATGGACTGGAGAAACGATGGTGGATGTGGATTCTGGCACACAAATCATCCACATGCTAGTTTTCAAAAGGTGTGCCATGATCTGTGAAGATGGTAGATGGTATGTCGAAGTGGCAAATGATGTGGTATAGGATGAACTTGGATATCTAGATGCTAGTAGTAAGGATGAGCATAATTGCTTCAACCCACTTTGTGAAGTACTTTGTGGCTGTTATGATGTATTTATGTCTATCCAAGGAAAGGGGAGTGATTAACCCAATGATGTCAAAGCCCCAACATGAAAATGGCCAAGGTGGCACAATGGGATGCAAGTCTTGAGCTAGAGTATGAATTAGATTTGCATGCTGCTAACATGGTAGACATTTCTTGAAAATTTCACAAGTGTCATGTTCCATTGTAGGCCAGTAATACCCAACTCAAAGCAACAACTTTTCTAGGACCATGCTACTTGTGTAGGCACAACAAAGTCTACCGTGGACTTCTTGTAAAGCCAGGACAACCTCGTTTGAATCTAAACACCTAGAGAGGATGTTATGATATCCTCAATGATAAAGGGTGTTGGCTACAAGAGTGTAGCGGGAAGCTCTATGAATTAAGTTTCAGTGTTGGGTGTTGGTGAGATGGGGAGATATGATACCATTTTTAAGATATGCATGGATGTCATGGTACCATGGGGACTAGAGACCAACCAAGAAACACACCATTTCTAAATTGGCATTCTCATAAGCAGGCGTGTGTAGCTTCTCGACTAAGAACTCATATTGCAATGAGTCATGATGGATTTCCAATAAGGATCCAATGGTTTCCATTGCATCAACCGCTTTGTTTTGAAGCCTTGGTATCTACGTGAACTATAGATTCAAGAAATGCTCTTTTAGTCTATCCACCAGTTCCTTGTAAGGTAGTAGCTTTCCATCCTTTGTCTGAAATTCATCTAGGACTTTCTTGATAATCAACCGTGAATATCCAAACACTTGCAGTTCTGTTATGTTCCACTAGATGGCTATTTTGAGGCCTGAGATGAGTGCCTCATATTCTGCAATGTTGTTAGTACACAAGAATCCCAATTTGAATGATTTGGGGATGTAGTCACCTTGAGGTGTGACAAATAGGATTCTGGCTCCCGATCCATGCAATGTGTAGGAGCCAAAAAAGTATAGCTTCCATATGGGTTGTTCTTCGATCATACATAGATGCTCATCAGGGAATTCCATGATTAGTAGATATGCATCCACCAGAGGTGCTTCTGCTAGCTAATTGACAATCACTTGCCCCTTGATTACTTTTTGATCTATGTACTAGATGTCAAACTCACTAAGTAGCATGACCCATTTTTCCATATAGCCTATGAGAGTTGTCCTAGATAGTAGATACTTGAGTGGGTCCACCTTTGAGATGAGATTGATTATGTGGCTAAGCATGTAATGTCTAGCTTTTGGGTGGAAAAGACCACTGCAAGGCATGCTTTCTCCATTGGTGAATAATTGAGCTCAGAGCCAACAAGATTTCAACTGATATAATAAATGGCTCTCTCTTTGTTGTTTTCGTCATGATGTGCTAAGAGTGCCCCCAATGCTGTAGTGGTTGTTGAGATGTAGAGTATGAGAGGGTGGCCTAAAAATGGTGGTACAAGGATTGGAGAGTTGGCCAAATATTCCTTGAGCTTCTCAAATCTTCTCTGACAGATAGGGTCCCATTTGAAGCTTGTGTCCTTGCGGAGCATATGAGTGAAAGGTTGGCACTTGTTTGTTAGCTGTGAGATAAATCAATGCACTTATTGGAGCTTTCCTTGTAGGCTCCTGAGCTGTTTGAGTGTCCTAGGAGGAGGCATCTCCATGATGGATTTGAAATTTTTGGGATCAATCTCTATGCTGCATCATGATACTATGAAGCCTAGAAGCTTTCTAGATGCTACACCAAAGACACATTTTTTTGGATTCAGCTTCAAGCCATAATGATGTAGATGATTGAACATGCTTTCAAGGATGTCTAGGTGTTCACCTCATGTCTTAGATTTTGCAAGAATATCGTCCACATAATCCTCCAAGATTTTATGTATCATATCATGGAATATGGTTTTCATTTCTTGTTGATAGGTGGCTCCTACATTCTTTAGCCCAAATGGCATCATGTTGTAGCAGAAGGTTCCCCATGGTGTTGTGAACATTGTCTTATGATGATCTTCTTCTGCTATGTGGATCTGATTGTATCCTGAGAAGCCATCCATGAGCGATAACATATCATGGCCCACTATGAGATCTACTATCATGTTTATGTTAGGTAGCAGGAAATCATCCTTGGGACATGTTTTGTTTAAGTCCCTGAATTATGTGAGATTCTTATCTCACCTAAAGGCTTAGTGACAAGCACCATGTTGGAGATCCACTCTGAATAGTCAGTAGCTCTGATGATCTTGGTGTTTAAGAGCTTTTCTAGTTCTTTTTTTACCAATAGGGCTACCATAGGATGTATTTTGCGTAACTTCTTCTTTACTGGCTTGGCATTAGGATCTACTACAAGATTGTGCACAACAAGATTTGGATCAAGCCCAGGCATGTGTGCATATGACCATGAAAAGTTGGTGGTGGCTTCTTGGAGAAGTGTAGTGAGAGCCATTTCTTCACCCTCTGTTAAAGATGTAATGTAGGTGATTCTCGGGCATTCTTTAGTGCCCAAGTTGACTGGCTTGGTTTCTTCAATGATGATGGGTGACTGCTCTGGTCTATAATCGTGGATGGGAGGAAGTGGTAACTCTCCATCTTCTAACACCTCAGAGAGGTTTTCACCAGAAGATACACCCTTTATTTTCTCTTTTTTAGAGTCGAAATGCACCCCAGAAGGGTTTTCACATAAGGACTCATTCTTTTCTTTTTTTATTTCAATTTTTTGGCTAGAGCTTGCCTCTTCCCCAAAATATTCTTTAGGGTCAAGCTTGTAGACATGGATTGATTCCTAATGTTGATCTATTTGTTGGCTTGATGTTCCCATGAACCTTAGGAGCGCTTGTGTGCTTTAGAATTCATCGATATGTGTGACACTTTGTTAGTCCTAGTCTATGAGTTTGGGATAGATGAGGAGAATTTCTATGATGTTAATGGTGAGTTGATGGATGACAGAAGTGCCTAGGAGGGTATCATCATCAAAGATGTCATCATAGGATTTCTTTTCTTCCTCTTCAGGGATTTCTTCGATCTCTACAAGGTCATCCTGGCTATTCAAGAAGGGAACGTTAGTCAAGTTAGTGACCCTAGTCATGGTATTAGGTTCTTGTATGCACAGACGAGGGGTATTAAAGCCAAGACCTTGATGCTTTGGATTTTTTGAGGCTTCAATTGGATCTTTGCTTCTACCTTCTTGTGTTCCTTGACCATTGCCTTAGTATTTCCATTATTTTCTGGTGTACTTATGTGGTGCTAGATATTTGTCTTTGAAATAATTGAGAAGCTCAGTGTCAAGAGACAAGGGATCTCTGTATAGCCATCGATTGATGTCGAGTTCCATCTCAAGGCTATCTATATTTCAATGGGAGACAAATGTCAATGATCCCAATTACTTGATTTCATGATTGGCTTGAGTAGGCTTTCTTTGTTGGCTTGGGAGCCCTTGTGTATGTGGATCCATAGGTAGGGCCCCTATTGCAAATGCATCATTTAGGTTGTACTCACCACAACCATAGTTGTTGATCTTGATGGAAGAGAGAGTAGAGGCAAGTATAGTCTCTAGATCGCTATGGGATCAGGATGAGCTGGAAATAGAAGTGCCAATTTTGATTCCAGGATAATGGGTGGAATGAGGAAATGATGCTTCCAATGCATGACAATATGCGAAGGGTTGGGGGTCTACATGGACGGTGATCTCAGTGCCTTGATGCAGAAATTTGACACACTGATGATAAGTAGATGGTACAGATTTGATGGAATGGATCCATGGTCAGCCAAGGAGGATGTTAAATGGTAAATCAAGATCAACAACATGGTAGATGGTGTCTTGAGTTGCAGGGCCTAGCTTGATAGGCAGAAGAATGGCACCTTAAGAGGTATGCTCCAAGTTATTGTACATGTTTATGATGATGACATCACGTGATATGTCAGCCTCCATGAACACTATCTGCTATATGAACTTCAGAGTACACAAATTTAGGGTCGAACCATTATCTATCATGACCCTTTTAATGGAAAAGTCTTTGACCATAACAACAATGTGGAGAGGGAGATTGTGTTTGGGTGCAACAGCTAGTATATCAGATGACCTGAAGGAAAGAGCACATGATGCTGATAAATATCCCACAAGGTTTTCAAACTAGATGTTATTTATGTATGTGGGGACATGTCCTTCTTGGAGGGCTCGGTTGATGATTTCCTGATGGATGGGTGAAGTGTAGAGAAGGTCGAGGATGGAGATTTGGGTAGGTGTATTCCCAAGGTGTTCAAGAAGATTGTATTGGGCATTGTGAGTTGGCCTTAGATTTGCACTGGCGATAGATATCTGGCTTCTACATGTGGTGACTACACATTAACTATCTTCTCTCTTAACATAGATGACATTGACTATGGGCTCAACTTGGGTTATACATCCAACAAATTTATCATAGTTGATATCGGTAGTAGTATAGTCTTTATGGTCGGCATGGTCTCCTCACTTGCCTTTGCCTTGATTCTGGGGTGGAGGATTGGCATTGGCCTGGTTCTTCCTAGCATTGTGTTGAGGGAACACATTTTGTAAATATTCAAATTGGCATTAGGTGAGGCTTGGGCAGGTGTGTCCACTTGGATCTCCTTTCTATTGATGAGATCTTGGATATAGTGCTTTAATTTCATACACCTTAGGGTTTCGTGTCCTTTAACGTGATGATAATCATAGTACTCATGATCTTTGTACTAGTTAGGCTTAGGAGTGGTGTCATCAAATTATTGAGTTGGTGGGTAAGTGATTAGATTTTCTTTGGCCATTCAATGAAAGATTACATCCAACGGCTCACCAAGAGGGGTGAAGGTTCTCTTTTGGTGAGTCTGGACTTGAGGCCTATTCTGATTCAGAGTAGTGGATATAGCATTGGCCTGATTGGTTGGATTCCCTTGGTTTGTTTGTTGTTGGTAATTCTATGTAGGGTCCTAATTGATTTGAGGTTGTTTTTGGTGATATGCAAGAGTAGGTGTAGGATTGGCCACAACAATTTGTACATGCTTGGTGTCAATGGCTCCATCGATAACAACATTCTTGATTAGATTCCAGTAATGGGGTTTTTCATTACTAGGCTTGCTATGGAATCGTCTTTGTAATGTCACATTGTGCCTTTGTCTAGGAGGCCTCTTTCAATATCTATCCCTTTTCCTTTGATGTCCTAGTATGTTTGGATGTAGTTCATCCTCATGAAGTGGGATAGTTTGGGATGCAGGTTATCGATAAAGATCTTCATAGGATGCTTCTCAGGGGTTTGATATGATAACTTGGTAGTGAGGTTCTACCATCGTTGCAAGTAATTGGCTAGGCTTTCTCCTCCTTTCTACTTCAAGTTGAAAAGGTCTAACAAAGACAAATCATTCTCGACATTATGAGCATATTGGGCAATAAACTTCTCAGAGAGTTTGCTGAATGTTGTGATTGTCCCATAGGGTATCTTGTAAAACCACTCAATAGCAGTTCCTCCCAAGCTCTTGGGAAATAGGTGCATAAGGAAGGTATCAATGCATGCCACTTCTTAGCATGTCATACAGAATTCCTTCACATAACTGATGAGATCTCCTTTCCCCTGATTTTTTTCAAACTTTGGAGTCTCAAAGTGCTTAGGGAAAGGGATAGTTATGATGGATCTGCCAAAGGGATAGGGACAAACCTCATCAAATTTGAAGGCCTTTCTCTTTGTTCTAGCCTTGAGCTCCTTAAGACCGTCCTTCATCTCTTCCCATTTGGCATTGATCAGCATTCGAGTGGATACTCCCACTGTACTGGGAAAGGATCTAATGGTGCGGGTGAATAAGGATGATTTTATAGTGGATATTGCGGAGTGGGATATGGAGATTGCCCAGCAAGATAGGTGGACTGGAATGGATGTTGGGGTGGTGGTTGCTAGGGACGATATTGTTGTTGAGGTGTAGGATCATATTGTGGTGGAGGATATGAAGTGGATTTTTGTTGGTGGGTTATGATAGGATTTTTTTGTTGTGCAGGATGAGAGGATGCTTATTGCTGCTAGGGGATAATGGGATGTTGTTGTTGTTGCACTGGGAAGTATTGTTGCAATGGAGGATGCTGATGGAATGATGTAGCTTGTTGATAGGATTGACCTTGATGCACTTGGCTTTGAGCTTGGTTAATGTAGCTCGGATGCATCCCTGCATTTCTTAGGGGTGGAACGGATGTTGGAAAGCTAGTGATGGGAGGTGGTTACGCAAGGTTGCTGGTGAGATGAGATGAACTATGTTGTTGGGGTGGTGGTATAATTTGAGAAGTAGTAGGTGGTATAGATAGTTGGTTAGTGTATGAAGGAAAGGATGAAGCTGGTAGAGGTTACAATTGTTGCGCTGCTTGAGGGAAAGTGGCTTGTTGGTTTGCAAGCATGGATATGTGGGATTGGGTCGGTATACCCAAGGCATGCATTTTGTCTTGGGTAAGGCCCCAACAAGAGTCGGTCCATGGTGGGGGCTATGATGTAGAGGAAGTTGGAATAGCAGATGTGATGGTGGGAGTTTGGGATGTGAATGGGGGATTTAGAGATCCCATGGAAGGCATGCCTGTTGTGAAAGTAGTTTTTTGGGCTTGTGTGTTGGAAAGGAACGATGGAAGCAGAATGTATGATTGTGAAGTGGAAGGAAATGCTTGAGTTTCCCATTAAAAGGGTGATGTTGATGTGGAAGTGTGCTGAGAAAAAGAGGGAAATGATTGTGTTGCCCCTGGAAAGGGTGATGTTACTTGGCTCATGGATGGTGGAGGAACTGCTTGTGTAGCAGCTTGTATGGAAGTTGGCAGTTGGTTTTGTAGGATGATTTGGGTCTAGGTGGTGGCTTGGGATGATATAGAAGGTGATGGTGTTCCCATGATGGAAAATGGAGTAGATTGTGTTGCTACTTGTGTTGTAGGACTTGTGAAACTGCTTTGTAGAAGATGGGGAATGGATGAGGAAACCTGGGATATTTGTAAGTTGGGATCGGGGATTTATCAGATTATGGAGGTAAAGGCTTTTGCTAGAATTTGGATAGATTTTATGGGGATGAGAGGCTATAGATGTGGTGGAATGGAAATACCCTCTTGCTCAAAGTTTTCCATTATAGCTCGCTAGTTTTGATCAATGATTGCACTCACCATTTATGCATGCCCTGGATGGCTCATGAAATTTTCCATAGACAATGAAGTAGGGGGTCTGTTGGGATCGTCCCATGCATTATCAACTTGTGGGATATGAGGATTGTAAGTTACCATCACGCTAGTAGGATTGTTAGGATTGGATGAACTAGTGGCCTGATTAGGATCCATATTCCTTCTCCTCTTGGATCGTGTCTCAAGAGGCATGGAATGCAGATCTAAGGATGAAAATGTAGATGATGATATGGATGCAAGATGTTTCTAAAGACTCTGAAGATGATGAATGCAAACCTAAGGAAACTCTAAGGATGGTGGATTTCTAGGATATGATGCAAGGATTTGGATCAGCTTTGAAGGATAAAGGATGGTGAAGGATTGGTGGGAATGCTAAAGGATGGTGGGATGCTCTTATTTGGATTGAGGATGATGGAGGATTGGTAGAAGATGGTGGAAGATTATGAAGTTTTAGTCAAATGAGTTGCTACTTCCTGATGTAGGATCAATGAGGATTTTCAACCTAAGATAGACTAATGATCTTTGGCTAACTGGATTCTTATCAATGCTCATCAATCTCTTGGTCAAGATGATGAGGCTAACAAGGACAAGTAAGGATTCCCTGGACAATGCTTAGTCACGGGGTGGAGATTTTTGATTTGGGATAAGGTTCTGAAGCAACTCAAATGATTTAAGATACAAAGTGTTTGGATTTGGATCACTTGATTTGGTTCAAGGATGGTGTGTTCTGACGTGGATGATGGATGTTGGATTTTGGATCAAGAATGAAGGATAGTGGCAAGGATTCTAATTTTTGGATCGCTGATGGAAGGGTGATGAAGGATGGCTGGATGATGCTTATTTCTAAGAGGATGACCTAGATGCAGCTAAAAAGAATAACATATGGTACAACTAGGAAGATGATAAATAATGCAAGGATGCAACTAAGAATGACTTAGGATGCAACTAGGGATGGATGGTGATGCAAAGATGAATCTAGGGATGATCTAGGATGACAGAATGTTGAGATAGATTGTAGGATTCTGAAGGAATGGTGGATATATGATGGGTCAAACTATTCCTCACTCTCTAGATTGATATAGCCATGATTAACTTGGAATCAGTAAGAAAACTGCCTTACTCTGGCGTTATAGCCCACATTATCTAGTTTCTCTTGATATTTCTCTTCTGCTTGGATTGCCTTTAGGATGGGTTGGTGATCTTTCAAATATCTTTTGACAATCTTCTTCTCTTGATAAAATTAGGAATTGGTAAGCTTTGCTTTCTTATGTTTGGTTAAATTGGGCATAGCTTTGGGAAGATTTGACAATTGTTTTTGAATCAAGGCTTTTGGGTATCTGATTTTGAAAGATCTTTCTGCAAGGATGTTTGGAAGATTTTGATCAAGTTTTAGCTCAATTTTGATGTCTCCAATGGCAAAGGATAAACTCAACAAAGACACTTTGAAAGAAATCTCAACAAAGGACAAAGAAACTTTTTCGGATACAAGAAAATGATTTTGACAACTGAATCTGATAGAGCTTTCGAAAAGAATGTATGTTTTGATAGATGTTTGCATTGAGTTTGTAACTTCGAGAACACTTCAAGAAGAACTACCTAAGGGAAGGCTAGTATCAAAATCTTTGCCCACAACTTGATACCCCAAAAATGGATACATATGGTGAGTGTCTTAAGGTGATCTGGGAAACTACAGGGATAGATCCTTGCACAAAGATTATGATACCTTCAGGAGTAGATCGAGTAGATTCTATTTTAACAAGTGTTTATTTTGATCTATGGTGTCCTCCCAATCAGTTTGTATGCACGTGACTCACTTAAGAGCCTAGTTGACCATGCCAAAATAGTAGGGATATTCACCTACCTTAGGCTACCATCAACACGCATTTCTCAAGCTTGAGGGGATGAAGCGAGATTTTACTCAGTGCTTTATTTCTATACCAGTTGGGGAAGTACCAGTTTGAAGTCATTCTCCAAAGAGGAAGCACTTTTCTCTTTGGACATGCTTCGCTAGAAGTAAGAAAAATGAACTTTTCCGAGTCCAAGTGTTTTACGTCACTTAGATTAAGGATATGCTAAAATGGGAAACTCCTAGATGCACATCATGAAGATTATTTCCCATTTTTTTATTCAAGTGATTGAATTGAAAGCTTTCAAGCACAAATGATTTAAGGTTTTGATTTGTTCTTTCCTCTTTAAAAACAAGAATTTAGAGAGACTTTGCAAATCCTTTATTTGGGCATTTAAGATTGAGTTGTTGCTTTTTTCAAAAAATTGATTTGAACTTTTGAATTTGAAGGAACTTTTCTTTGTTTTCCAATATTTAAGTCACTCAAGATTTGTTTTTTTGCTTTTAGGATTTTGATTTGAACTTTGAAAAATAGAAATGCTTTGTTTTTATTTTGGGCATTCAAGATTGTGTTGGTTTTTGGATTTAAAGAAAATGACTCTTTTGATTTGGACATTTTTTTTATTTCTTTAGAGACATTCAAGATTTGTGTTTCTAGAATTCAATTTTAAACCCAAAAAATAGGTTCCTAGATTGACTGTAGGAAGCTGAAAAAAACATTAAGTTGATTTTTATAACCCAAAGTTGAAATGTATGGTTCTTTTTAAAATCATGTTACGGAATGAACATATGCACAATAGTTATAAACAAATGCGCAGCAACTATCTACAAATGTGCAGCAATACTCACATATGCATACTCTCATCCCGTGAATGCGACGTCACCTTTTTGATGTTTGTGCAAGTGCACTTGATGAATGCATAGCTTTTATTTTCTGCTAAAATTGCATTATTGCAATTTTGCAGACATGGTGCAAAAGCATGCTTTGGCTATACAAATGTGCAACCTAAATTAACATATGTGCAACAGGAAGTAATGAATGTGTACCAAGATTTTATAGACGCATAGTTCTAGTGAACTGATGCGCATGTATAAAAAAAATTTGCACAAATGTGCATTTGTGGACAACAAATAAGCAGGTCTGATAGAGGAAAAATAAGACGACCCAAAATTTTGAAAAATGACCAAGTTTTTAAGTTTTGGGAGTAGATGATCATGATAGGGGTCCCACCGGGCATGCCAAAATGTGAGCTAGGAGAACCTGGATCTATTAGGGATAGGTGAAAACATTCAAACAAATTTAGCCTACTCTAATAAATCAATCAGAAATAGCATATGTTCTCTAAACTATTTCAGATAGAGCTTAACGGGAGCACATTGTCACCGTTTGAGTTGCTCTTGATTTACGGATGTGGGTGTGCTCTCAAAACACATGGAGCGAGTCCTTAATGAAAATTAGGAGGGATTGGGATCTATCAAGGACCATAAGAACTCCATAGTGGCACAAAACCAAGTATAGAACACATGTTTTTCCCCTAGATCCTTAGGGATCCTAATGAAGCTAGAATTTTGATTAAGCTATGAATGATTAAACTAGAGTTGATTTTAGTCCAAAAGAGATATGAGATGATGCAAAGAAATGCAAAGCAATGAAGAAAACTAAGTTAATCCATTAGTTCTAAGCTAAAATATGATTTAGAAAGCTTAAAAGATGAATTAAACTAACAATTTAGGGTTAAAGCTATGAATCTAGAAGGAAACTAGCATTATAACATTACTATGAAATGATTATTTGAATTGGTGAATTGCTCTAAGAAGTGAGGGTATTTATAGGATTTGAGGAAGGGCTTGGATTAGGAAGATGAGTTAGGGTCAGAGGTAAGGTTTGGGGTTGAGTTAGGGGTAAGGCTAGATGGACAAGGGTTAAGGTTGCTCACACATGTGTGAGCAACACTAGGGAAGTGTGCCTAGGGAACAAGCATGAAATATGAGACATGGGTCTCATTTATGAGGTTGTAAGAGCCTTAATGAGTGTGTAAGAGGCTATTAATGAGTCTATAAGGCTCATTAATCAGGGGGTTTGACCAAAAGTCAAAGGATGATGGTTTAGACTAAAAAGGGTAAGAATCACCCTCTAAGTAGGTTTAGAAAGGGTTTAGGAAAGTTTAGGAGGGTTTAGGAATCTCTAGAAGATTCTAGGGTTTTGGGGGATTAAATAGATACTTCATTTATTTAGGGAATGTGACTTTATTTATCAAATAATGATTCAATAAATGGGGGAAAATCACTCAAATTTGATTTAGATGGTTTGGGGAGGGGTTCTTTAATTAAATGTGTTTAATTAAAATAGGAGGAATTAATGGCATAAAAATTAATTAATTAATTAATCAAATAAATAATTAACAAATGATGATGTCATCGGGGGTTTTTGGAAAATAAAAATACTTTTATTTACGAATGGATTTTTAGGTGTCTACAGGCACTTTATATATAGTGCGTGTACAATTGCCACTTGCCAAAATGGGCCAAAGTGGACTTTTGATTTTGATGTTTACAACCACCTCAATGAGTCCAAATCAATCTTAAATCAATATAGCTTAGAATCAAATCAAAATCCAAGCACTGTAATGATCATACAAGGCCAAAAAAGGACCTAGATTTGAAAGTGATAGTTTTTTCCCAAATAAGACTGCAATCTGATAGCAAATCCAGAAAGTAGTTGAAAAATTATTTACTTTTAAAAAAATGACACCTAAAAATGTGTCTGTATGAGCCCGAATGAAGCCTCTAAAGTTGCAAAACTGAGGATTGGATAGGTACAACTACCAAAATATGAAATTTCTACAAAATCCATGCACCAAAACCAGAAACTAATTGCACCACTAAAAACTTCAAGAGATTCTATCCAAAATTTTAAAAAATTGCTAGAAAAAAGACTAAAAATGAGCAAGATATGGGTGTTTGAAGTTGGGCTGCAAAATCGAAACTATAAATGGTGAGGGGAAGAAAATTCAAACCTATAATGATGTCAGCACAACCACCTATTTAAACTTGACATCCAAACTGCCATTGCAGGAAAACAAAAAAGCCCAAGTTTGACAGCCGAATGACCATTAATTTTTAGATAATAAAAAGATGATGCAAGCATTAAATTAAATTTGACGTCTAAATGGGTGTCAAATCAAAATAAAAATTTCATATGAAGGCTATATGCCCATCATATTTAAGATAGTGAAACTTAGCAAAAATGTAAAAATAATTTTAAAAAAATACTTGTCTATTCATCCTAATGACGTGCCGAGTGCTGATGCAAAAGAATTGCCATGTGTCTCATATCGGTTCGTTGTTGTAGGGAGGTGGAATACCGCACTAGAGTTGGGAAGATGTGACTAATTCTTGGTGGCGATCTTATTGTCCGATTTGTCATTGCTCTTAGACCGCATGGAAAACTCTTATTCACAGGCAGGGCTTTGCGTCTGGAACCTGCATGGAGCTCGACGATGATGAGGGAGCTCGGCTCGCCGATTTGGGGGTTCTACAACAAGTTGGGATCTCAATGGGTAAGGGGCGTGGGACTCTTTGGTCCTACATTTCCCATGTAATTGAGACATGGTGTTTAAAAATAATGTTGCAAGAGTTAAAACAAAAGGAAAGCCATTGGTGGTTATTTGGTGCTCGATTTTTTAGGAGCTCACCAAGATGTGATATGTCAATTGGACTATTCGGTCTGTGGAGAGAATGGCTAGCAATGTAGGGTCAGGGTGTGACTTCCCATTCTACATCTACTCTTTGTGACCTTGCAAAACTTTATTCTGATTTGACAAATAACAAGGGCCTAACCCAAAACAAATTCTAGAAAAATGAAATGGCCAAATTGATGAAAAGTACAAATAGTTGTAGATCCAAAAATGGGAAATACCACAAATATGAAATTTAGCTAAAATTTTTCAAAAAAACATACCAAATTGCAAATCGGGTTTCCCAAGACTAATTTACAAAAAAAAATTGCCTCAGATTTGACTTTTTCCTAATATAGGCAAATTTATAGTCAAAATTCACCAAAATGGTCATTTGAATGCAATGGCGAGTTCAAATATTTCTCTAGATGCTACCACAAGTTGCTACACCTATAAATCTGAATTATGACCCTCCAAAATTGAAGTAAAAAACTCTCAAATGTCTATGCAATGGACACTCATATGGCTCTAATACCATGTAAAAATTTGCCTAAGGCAAAGAATGAAAATACCAAGATCTAGAAGTTCAATAGATAGCATAAGAGAGATAGGAAAATGATATGATCAAATGATTGATTCGATAATTATCAAATAAAAATAGATACAACATCAATGAATACAAAGTAGATGTGCCTTTAAATATATAGGCAATGCATGATAACTAGGACATATGCAAGGGATAACCTATCAATCACACTAGATGTAATCACATGTCCACCAAAGGTGGATCATCCTCCATTGTACAAAAAATTATGTGCAATATGTGCAACAATGAGAGAATGATAGTGTGATAAGAGCACTAAAGGTGGATCTCACACATAAAGTAGAATGAGATAACAACTATCACCACCTAAAGTGAAATTCTCCTATACCATGTGCTAAAATGACATACAAACTCATATCTGTCTACATGACAACTAATATGAAAATGCATTATCCAAAGTAAACTTAAGTAAAGTGTATTTGGGAATATTTAATTACACCAACAATTTTGGTTGTAATAGTTTTAATTAATAATTCAGTAAAAATTGATAAGTTGTAAAAAGATAATAGTTGGTTCATAAGGCATAATGCTTGTTGAAGGTTTTACAAATAGGTTAGCAGGCTAAGTGGGCTAGAGTCATAATGGGATTGATGACCTTGTGAGAAGACCTGATGCTTCATCCCTTTGAGCATCACTTACATGCAATGAGTGGTAAGTCTTCCATTCATTCTCATGAGAGATGGGTTCTCATGAATCACTACTCATAAAACATGGGTCAATGAGTTTGACTTGAAAACTACACAGTTGAATCCTATAAAAATATCATAAATTAATTTAATAAATAATATTATTTGGCTTCAACTAAAAAATGATGGCGAGAGCGAGGGTACGGGCATTGATGTAGCAAGAGCAGCAAGACTAGTTCCAGAACTAGAGTTTTTGTAGGGAGCGTCATCATGGTTAGAATAGATAGGATCAATGCTTGCAGCAGGTTCGTCCTCCTGTCAAAGATTTTTTAAAGCTCTTTCGAGGTCAACCTATTGTGCAGCCAACTAAGCCTCATGGATCAAACCAAAACTACAAGGGTTTCCATGCCTACCCATTTGTGCATAAAAATTCTCGTAACATGACACTTGATTCATTAGTTCAAGTAGACAAGCTAGACAAAGTTAATATTTTTAGGGGGAAAGCCACAGTCCAGCCAGCGAAGCCCTTTTTTGTTAACCCTAGGTTCCATTTCAAATCTGATCAACATTCATCAGGAATGCATGAGCTTATTCCACCTCCCCTATAGTCAGGGGCTCCTTCAAATCAGCCACCAACTCCCCCTTTTCCTTAGTCTCAGATCCCATGATTCTCTACCTTTGAAATGGGGGAGTCCTCTTGCCAAGCTTCCATGAAACCCATGGCTTCTCAACTGATATCTCAGTCCTACTCATGACCTCCCCATTACAAAAATCTATTTGGGCGAAAAAAAAATTTCAAATCATAATCACCCTCCTTTGTTCAAGAAAGTCCCCTATCACTGGCGCAATAGGAAGGGTTCTTCACGGATATCTCAAAAACAACCGATATTTGATATTTGTGAAGGCACTCCACCTAGATCTCCTGTTAATATTCAACATTATCTAGCCCCCATAGTGGTGTTGTATGAGCCCAGTAAGGGCAAGAATATTTTAAGTGGGGAAAGAATAGAGCCTCCACAACATGAGCTCCACAGAGCACCCTTCGATCTAAAAAAGACCACTTAGGTATGGCAAGCAAAGCAACTTCAGATTACACCAGATCAGGGCATTTAAACTTTAGCTACTCCATATGTTAGTCACCCTTTCAACATGGTTAATATCACTCTGCCAGAACACATGTTAAAGGATCAATTTGATCTTCTTCGGAGAAAATCTCTCATTGGTAAGCTCTCAAACAATGCTTTGTATTTTTTTGATATTAAGTCCTGGGCCTTTCAGAATTGGTCGGGATTGATAAGATTTTTTCCATATGGATCCCAAATCTAGTTTTTTCTTAGCAAAGTTTGATTCAGTTGTTAATAGGGATGTTATTCACAAACATAAAAGCTGGTTCTACAAAGGTTCGGGTCTCTTTACATTAGTATGGACTCCAAATTTTAAACCAGATAACAAGTCCCCCATTTTTTTACCTATTTGGATCTCTCTGCCACTACTACCTTTGGAATATAAAAATCTTGAAATAGTAAAAACTATAGCCAATAGACTTGTAATTTTCATTAAACATGATCTCATCCCCTTTGAGTTTCCTCATCGAGATGTCAAGGTCTGTATACTTCTTGATCCATTAAAGGGACTGCCAAATCATATTTTAATTAAATCAAAATGGGGAACTTGGGTGCAGAGAATTATCCAATAGAATGTGGAGACAATCCAGAAATTCCAACATAAATTAGGCTACTTTACTTCTCAGTGTAAAAAGTTGGCACACCCAGAGGTGGTGGTTTGTGAGGATCATTGTACAGATCCTTCCTAATGTTTGTATCAAGGACCTCTGCAGATGACTGATCAGGACACCCTAGTAGAGAAATTAGAATTGTTTCCACCCACACCTCTGCGAGATCTTGTGACCCTCTCCCATAGTTATATGTGTCTATCTTCTTCGATTTTGCACTTAGATATATGATGATGCTTCAGAACAATTTCAGTACTGTAAGAACAATAGGTTGGGAGCCAACATAATCCTCCAATCAGGATGTGAATAGCATATTTTAGCACCTCATGTTCCAAGACTCGCCCATTAAGATGCCAAATATTCAAGGTGTCTTCAATAAAAGTGTAGTAGTTAAACTAAAAGCTAGGAAACTTTTAGATTAGATGCTAATAGACTTGGCTACCAAAATAATTTATGAAATTGTAGAAGAGGAGGGAGTAATTTTTCATGAAGATCACAGGCAATCTATTGATCTGAAACCTGTCCTTCACATCGAGTTGGTTGCAACCAAAAAGGACTTCTTACCTTCACTAAGCTTGGAAGATACAGGACCTTCCCAATTAGACCTACTATTGCTTCAGGAGCACAATACTTATGAATCTCATTTGGTCCAGTCCCCCCAGGAAAATGGAGAATTTCCAGCTGACCCACTCGGGGTTGACCACTTGCAAATAGAGATGTATGAGAATGATCTACTATCTCCTAAAATTATTAACTTAGAAATAGTAGATTTTAATGATAAGGATGAGAATGCTCAACACTTTGATCAAAATTTGTCCAGTACAGAGAGTAACAGCTCAGTAGGAGGTTTCAATCATAATTTAGTTCTATCAATTGAGTAGACCCTCAGCCAAAAGATTTAGACTTCTCCGACGCCTAAGAAGAGGTGCATAAAACCTAAGAGTGTGCAGATAAAGGGATAAATTACTACTGGTATTCAGTCAACACTGGATGGTAAGTTTACACCATCAAAATAAGAGACAAGGAGAATCAAGTGTTCTCCTTGTCAGTAATGAAGATCGCCTCATGGAATTTCAGAGGATTGAATGCCTTTGACAAGAGAAGTAGAATCAAGAAGGAACTGGATTCTATGAGGGTGGATATCATACTATTACAAGAAACCAAAATGTCACAAGAAACATTTGATAAGACAATAGGCAGTTGGAACAACTCGTAGTCAGTTCATAAGCAAGGTAATGGAGCCTCAGGGGGCTTGGTTGTATTATGGGACCCCAAATTAGTACAAGCCCAAATTTTAGAACAGCGTGATAATTATCAAATGTTGAAGATTATTGTGTTTGATTTATCATTTATTCTAATTAATGTATATGGCCCCACGGAAACTCATGACAAGCAGTCTCTATGGTTGAATTTGACTCGTAGAATTCAAACTCAATCTAACCAACACATAATTGTGGGAGGAGATTTTAATGCCATTCTAAAGACTTTAGAAAAGATTGGGGTTATCTGTCCACCACTAAAAACTATCCAATATTTCTTGAATTTTGTTGAGGATAACAATTTAATGGATATTGAGCCTATTAAGGGCTCCTTCACATGGATGAATAAAAGGGCTAATTTTTCTCAGATTGCAGTCAGACTGGATAGGTTCTTAATAGCCTTGGATTGGAAGCTAACCGACATCACATTTCATTCAGAAATATTGGCCTACCTAGGATCAAACCATTTTCCTATCTCCTTACAATTTGCACTACCACTAGCTAACAAGGGGTTTCAACATTAGTTGTCCTTTAAGTTTGAAAAAATGTGGCTTCAACATCCTCAATTCCTGCCTCTTATGAAGCAATGGTGGGCTAGTGCACCAATGTGTGATGGGTCCAAAATGCACCAATTTTCTTCTTAAGATGCACATTAAAAAATGGAGCGAGTTGACATTCAAAAATATCTTCAAAGAAAAAGATATTGTTAAAAAACAACTATCAAACATTTTTTAAAATACCATCAATCAGGGTATGGACAGTGATAACTATTTCAGACAAAAACAACTCCAAGAGGAATGGGAAGAACATTGCACTCGAGAAGAGATATACTGGCGCCAAAAGTCTTAGGAACTTTGGCTTAGGGAGGGAGATAAGAACACACAATACTTCCATGCTTCTGCAAAACAAAAGAGAGTTGTCAATCGCATATTTTCCATTCATAATGCGGAATTTGGCAATCTAATATCGAATGCTTCTGGCATTCAACAGGAAGGGGTAAGGTTTTTCAAAAACCTTCTTGCACCAGTAAACCTACCAGCCCCTTCAGATTTTCAACTTTAAGATATTCTCCAAGCTATCCCCACAATTGTTTCAGATTCTGATATTGCAGATTTACTGGCTCCCTTCACAATTTTTGAAGTTAGAAAAGTAGTATATTTTCTTTGCCACTTGTAAATCTCTTGGTCCAAATGGATTTTCAGTAGTATTTTTCCAAGTGTGTTGGGATTTTATTGGGTGGGACTTGGTGTTCTTGAAGAATCAAGGAAAATTAAAGCTATGTTAAAATATTTCAACACAACTAACATTTCCATTATTCTGAAGGTTAAGACTCCCAAAACATTTACAAATTTCAAACTGATTTCACTATGCAACACAATATACAAGATCATAACTAAGGCAATCTACATGAGACTGCAACATCTGATTCCAAATCTTGTGTCACAAGAACAAGGAGGCTTTGTCCCAAGGAGAGAAACTATGGAAGGGGCCTTGGTTGCTCATGAGGCCCTACATTCAATTAACACTAATAAGTCTTCAAATTTCATCATCAAGCTAGATATGATGAAAGCATACGACAGAGTTTGCTGGGATTTTCTTTTCAAAGTATTACAAAATATTGGTTTTGCTAAAGGCTAGTGCAATACCGTGACATGATTTCCTCTTTCACTAGCCTAGCTATAAGGAGTTCATTTTCTGCATATGATTCAATGTGGGTGCTTGAATATGGAGTTTCCTAGGTGTGAGTCATGTGGCTTTCTTCTTGACGAACTATTGCCTTGCAATTACAGGGTTTTTCTCTTTTCAGCTGAAACAAAACTGCCCCTTCCCGCACAAATTGATGGTCCTCAACTTGATATTTTCTTTGTGTGTCATTCTCTGATGATTCGCGGGGCAATTTGAAGGGTTATTGAGGAACATGTGCTAATGCCGAGATCCAAACAAGTGTTATTTCCTTCGCAGTTGGTATCAATTTTCTTGTCCAATTTGATGGATTTATTGCAGTTTGTAGATTTATTGATTACAATTGCAAACAAAGTCGTCTGCCCAGAATTTATCAAGGATACCAGTCTCATGTTGGCTCTCCACAAATATGATCTATGGTCAGGAAATGCTCTTTGTGGGCAGCCTGTTCTCTTGTCATTTGTTGTTGACTACACACGAACACATGATGGCATTCGACAATATAAAATGAGCTACGGAGCGGCAAAGTTTCAGAATCATCAAGACTAATTTGCAAGTTGTGGGTTCAGTTTTGGGAAAGGAGCTGGAAGCCAACATCAGGGGCTGTGTTAATGCTATGCTTGATCTTTTGGGTACTCCTAATTCATCCCTGTGGCCACTCCTTCTGCCTTTTCTGTCTTCAAACAGAGCTCAGCTCCCTGTCGCTTCCATGTCGGTGCCTGACCTCAACTTGCCACTCTCTCCAGCCCCTTCTCCTTGCGATACCCAACACGGTGTGTTCGTGGACCAGTCCTTTGAGGAAAAAGATGGTTGGGTGATGGAGATTCCCTCGACTCCTCTTGCTGGATGAGATGATGCTTGGGATCTTGTTCATGGCACTTCCAAGCCTGTGGCCATGGAGGAATGACAGCCTGTCTTCCTAATTCAATTTTTTTTGTAGTTTGATTTAGCCTTTATATTTCACATTCTGATGATATGAAGGCAATATTTTTGTCGGAGATAATTTTGTAGAATCCATGCTCCAGTATTTGATGTTTTTTCTTCATGGAGATTGATGTAAAGTTAATGTAAATCTTATGTAATTACTCAATTTTCGATTGTATATGATGAAGATTCTGGGTTTTCTTTCTGATTCTTTCCCAAATGAGTCTTTGAATCAGTTTTATTAAATAAATATATTTACAGTGGCTAGCCCACTTTTTCTTAAAAATAATAATATTAAATTAAAAATAATTAGTTAAAACTAGAGCTAAATATAATTGATTAAAATACTTTGATAAATTCTAACAATTTTGAATTATAAAATTAAAATTATTAAGTATTATTTTAAAATTTAAAATTTATATATTAATGTTTATGTAATCCAATTTAATAGGATTATAGTCGTCTTATAGTATTATAATTTTATTTTAATTTAAAATTATTTAAATCTTTTATTTTATGTGTATTCTCTATATAAAAATTATTTAACCTAAAAAACTATTTGATATTTTTTTTTTTTGGAAAATTATTTGATAATTATTTTAAACTTTAAAATTATTTATATTATTGAATAAGTTTGATTATAAGAAAAACGGGTTTTAAGGACCCGAAACCTTTACAACCAGAGTAAGTAATAAAAATTTAGCAATGAAAAGCCCACCAAAAATGACCAAAATAGACATAGTTCCAAACTACAAAAGTTGAATACTTTTCAAAATATTAATATGTATTTAAATAATATAAAAATAATTTAATTATTGAATAGTTACAAACATAATTATTATCTAATATTAGTTTTAACTTTATTAATAATTATAATAAATATATATATATATATATATATATATATATATATATATATATATATATATATATATAGAGATATATATATATAATATATATATATATATATATATATATATAGATATATATATATATATATATATATATATATATATATATATATATATATAATTGAAGTTTAATTATTATAGAAAAATAAGATTATAATGAATTATTTTGATAATTATCTAATTAAATTTTTTGAATGATTATAAATTAGAAAAATAATTAGTTAAAACAAAAATTAATAGTATAATTCATTATAATTATAAATTATAATAATTTTAAATTAAAATGTCAAACTTATATATTTATAAAATTATTTATATATAATATATGATATTAACTTATTATTAGTTCATGGGCTTTTAATTGTGGGCTTGCCTTGTACTTTTATGTGGGAAAACTTGTCTCATATTATAAAACTACCAAAAAAACCACAAAACAAGTTTTTGCAATCCTCCAAAGCTCTTCACCACAATTTGTTTAATAGTATTAGATGAGTAAGACACGACTCTATGATGAAAATGATTTGTTTCTTTTTTATTTTTAAGTAAACAACTAGCGTAATGACAAGTAGTAGAAACAATTGACTTTTGTAAATCCTCTTGACAAAGATATATAAGATAGCTAAACAAAAACAATTAAAAATAAATATCTTACCTTCCTAACAAAAAAATAAGACAAATAAAAGTATATCAATTATTATATTTTTATGATAAAAATATTATAAAATGTGATATGATAAGTATAGCATCTCCTTTTTATAAATGCAATGAATACAATTTGTTAGAGAGAGTATCCCATCTCCTTTTTATTGAATGCAACGCAAGTACATTGATTGCACAAGGGGCAAAGCATCTAAAGTTGTAAACAGATATTTTATTTTAAAAAGGTGAGACACAGTTTGCACTGACCCATCTGATTAATGGTGGAAAACAAACTCTACTCACCAAATTGAATGCATCTTTTATTTTCAACTTTTTCTTTTCCCTCAAAAGCGAACCATTAATCGTTTGATATTTGTTTAATTGAAATAATGCAAATGAATAATTATTATTATTATTTATTTATATTGACTTTGTTGGACTGAAATTATTTTTTATTTTGATTTTTGTGTCGGTTGAGTCATAAAAAGTGTGTCATTGTAGCGTATCAGTCATGGATGTTGGTGGGCCAAACATAGCATGCTGCAACAAAGATGTGCCTTATCTTTAGGTACGGAATATTACATGTATTTTGGCATTTGTCGGTGCACTTTAACAATTGAGTGCAGGGAAAAACTCATAAATTCAGTGCCTTACAGCTCTATATATTAATAGAATAAAATTTTATATGGGAATCCCAATAAAGATAAAAAGTAAAGGGGAGGTACGGGAGAAGACTTAATAGTTGAGTAACCTAATTTTGCACTTCTCAAAATCTTACGTGAAAATTTCAAAACTAAGATTTCAAGACACATCATCAAATACAAAACAGCTCAAAATAAAAGTGAGGCCAATCATAGTGTATTAGGGACTCCAATACTTGTGGAACTTATGGAGCTTATGTGGCATCACTCGATTGGCTGCTTTTTAGAATAAAGGGCACATTTCATTCAATTATGGATAGTCATCATTAGCAAAAACAAATTTAAAGTCACAACTATTGGTACAATGTTGTCAAAAATATTGGATATTAAACATGCAAGTGTGGGTATTAAGTTAACAATTGCTATCACAACCATTGGAACGTGTTCAGGTACTAGGTCCTCTCCCCGATGTGACATTTTTATAATTTTTATTTACCAGAAGTTTTAAAGTTTGAATATTAATTTTATTTAAGATTTAATGGCAAATATTATGGGTTTTACACATTTGAGAATTAATTTCATGATGATTTGTTATTCCTCATGAGTATATTGATATTATTAAAATTTAATTGAGTCAATTTTATGATGATGATAAGATCTATTTATATGATGTGTTACTCTTTTGCATTAGTTGGATATTACTACTATGTTGGTGAAATGTGTGGCGGAAATGTGATTAGTCACACAAGTATAAGGCTACAAACAATGTAGACATAACAATTTTGTGAGGGGAATGATTTTGGTGTCAAACCAATTTCAACTCTTTTTCTTGAAGATTGTGTTACAATAAGGAGAATTAATCAATTGTAAGTATCTTGCTAATATCATTTGTGACAATGACAATGAGTCTGGTTGGTCACAAAGATTAGAAGTGTGTCAATTATTATTTTATGTCTTCTAGATGTCTTATATGAAATCATTTGAATAATGCTACGTAATCTATTGGATCCTTTTAGACGAGTGTGATCATTGTATTATTGTTTTCTTACATAAAAATGCATAACAAATAAAAGAAAAAAAGAGAAGAGAGATGGGGTCAAAGGAACCAAACAAACCAAAGATTAAAAATTATTTGAGACTCAACCTTTCTACTATGGAGAGAGGTTTCTTATGTCATTAGTGAGGCACATCATAATTTTTTTTTTCATTTGCACATTCGTGCAAGCTATAACAAGCTATTTACTCTTGTAAAGACCCAAATAAAATCTTTTATAGTCATTCATATGTATATGTGTATGTATGTATATATACATATACATTAAAATCAAATTTATTGACTTAAGATTTATAAGAAGTGATTCACATAAACCTATCTTCCAAAAAATAAATGATCCATTTAACACTCATTGTATGCCATGCTCACATAAATGAAATATCAGAATTTCTTGAAAGCTCATCTATTTCAATACCATTCTAATTGAAATGCACTTAATCATAAAATTTAAACTAATATCAAGCCCACTTTAAATTGCTATCTCAATTATAAAACTTTCAAATATTGTACTTTATAAGCCATTCATTGTAAAATTCCTTATATAATCCTCAAAAATATATTTTTACCAATAAAAATAAAATTCGTTGTATACCACTTTTTATATAATGAATGGTTCCATACAGAACTTTTCTCAAAACAAAAGCTTGTTCCATATAAAATGTAACACATCTTAGTAAAGCACATTTTAAATTTATAGAATATAAACCAAAATTTCAAAAAATCATATAACCCATTACATTTCATACAGATTTTTGGGCTAACCAAGAAACCACCCTTATTACATTGACAAATTAATAGAATACATATGACAGATCAAAATGGTTCATTGAACCAGACTCCTAACATATAGACTTATTGCAATAGTAAACAAATTAATAATGTGACAAACCCATTTTATATACTTAATTTGCTTTCCTGCAATTCTTTCTGATTTCTCCACTGCTACCAGTGAGAGGATTGATGTTTCCCATATTCACCATGGCAGTTGCAAAGTCATTAAAGAAGGTACTCTGACTGCTAGAATAGGTAGTCACTAGAGAATCAGTAGAGCCTCCATTAAATAGCTCTTGGTCAGAGTGAAGAAGTCCTTTCTTTTTTCTCAGATTTTTGTAATAGTTGTTGTCAAAGACAGTGGGAGAAACATAATCCAAGGGTGCCAAGTTTCTGTTTCCTGTTTTGCCTGAGGGGCAGTTTGCTTGCAAGGACTTGGCATAGGCAGAATCAATATTGGTGTCATTGTAAATTCTTCCTCTAAATACTGTGCACCGAGCTTTGCCTATTGTATGAGCACCTGAAATGTTACAAACATAATTAGATGATTGAATTTTATGGTTTAGTAAATTTGAAGGTTTTTAATGTTATTATTTTTAGATTCGATTGTGTGATAGTTTTTGCATCAATATTTCCAATCACATTTGAGGATCCATCAGATTTTTCTTCTTCTTATGCACACTTTCATTTGATGATAGATCGCAGAATGTCATTTAAAACATGGATAATAGATCACTGAATATGATTCAAAACGTTCCACTGCAAAATTGAATTCAAAATCAATTACATTAACAATATAAATTATAAAAATCTAATATCATTAATTGAAGATTTTTGGTTTACCTGAAAGAGCCACCATGTCCTTGGTAGAAAGTCCTTGAGCTTGAAATAGGGAAGTTAAATTACCAAGGGTAGAAGCTGGAGAAGGAATATTAGTATTGGCAGCATTTAGATTTGAAGTTTTGGAGTCCCTTCTCCCAAGAGGTACTGTCCATGTTGGTCCTCCTAGCTATAATTAGACATTAAAGAGTGAATTTAGTAAAATATATATAAGAAAAAAAAGGAAGATCAAAAAAAAAATTGTTGAGATGATTCAATGGAATTCAGTAATTTATATTTTGAATAATTTAATAATAAAGCGGAATTCAAACAAATTGGGAATTTGATTAAAATATATTTATATTTCTCAATATAAATATAATAATTATTTAATATATTTTATTATAAAAATTATATTATATATAATTATAAGAAAATTGTTTTTTAATTTATTTCATTTATTAGTAAGTTTTTTTTGGTTAAGTTCAAAAAAGTTAAATAGTTTTGAATAAGTCTATCACTGATCAAGTTTTACTAAGAATAAAGACTCAATAATTTTGGTCGAATAAATACTATTAATCCTTGACTCTTATACAAATCCTGAATTTACCATTTTAAAAACACGCATAAAGATAATGACTATCACAAATAATAACATAGATACTAACAAAATAATAGATAAAATCTTTAAAAAAAAGCTGTTCAACCACCATATGATAATAACCAAACATGTGATCATAATTGTGACCTAAAACTTTATCAAACATTTAGCACAATACTGACTCAAGATAAGGTGCTGACATGACATGATATTATTAACACAAAGGGAGTGGATACAAATAGAATACCCATTATAAACTAATAAAAAGGGAAGACAATCCAAAGCTCTTAAATAGGAATGAATTATCTATGAACATCAGATAAATTCACTAATTATCTATGTACAACAGCAACAAGTCCAAGAAGCATAAAAGTCACATGCCATGTGTCTGTGAGGTAAGCTCTCACCAAAAAGCAAAGAAACTTGTTAAGAAGCAGACATCATGTATACTTATTTGAAGGAGACGTGGTGTGTACTTAATTGACTTGTTCCCAACAGCAAGTTAAGTTTATCTGATATTTTTAAAGATGCTTGATCAAAGTTAAAGTTAACCTTCCTGTAGATATTTTTACTACTATGACTCATCTGTTCAGTAAAAATTAAATAATAATATATTTAGATATATATAATTAAAAAAAAATTATTCTTAACTTCTCTTTCTTTGAAGCAGAACTTTAAACATTTTATCATATAATATGAGTGTTGTAGGTTGAAAATTGGACATAAGTATCTTTACAATGATTATTTATATATATAAAATATAGAATTATTTTCTTACACATACCTTTCTTGTCTTGTTATCTAATCTTCGATACTATGCTCTCAAACATTAATAAATCTTTTTTGACATTTTACATAATCTAATCTAATAAAACTTTAAACTAATAATTCTTAAAAAAAATTATATTTTTATTGCACTCTTATATTTTACTCACTTCTACAACAGAATCACGAGCCGACACAGCCAAAATATCAGCACAAGAGACAACCCCACTGCAAGCTGCCTCCACCAGACTCTTTATATTATCTATGACATTGAAGCCTCTGGCAGAATGTGAATTAGGCCCTGCTGTCTTTTCCCCAGATGACCCATCCAGCAGTATAGACCCATCGCAACCCTGAGTTCACATAAACTTCATAATTAGACATCACATTACAGTCCTACTTCGGACCATTGCAACCAGTTATGCTGCCACACAAAGTTTTTTTAAGAAAATCTAATTGCATTTACAACTATATAACAATTATATATGTACATAATGTAGCTTAGCACTGAATTGAAAGTATGAAATATTTAACAATATTTTTCAAATAAAATTGGTATATTTGTGATGGCATACAAAAATAAGTAAGTCTTTGTGAGTTTTCTATAATTTATATAAAATTTAAAAGATTGTTTCAAAAATAAATGAGTATATTTTGTGTCAAAATGTTTTAGATCACATTCAATGGTCTATCATCGGAAAGAGGAGAATGGTTTTCTATAATTCATGTAGAATTCAAAAGGCCGTTATTTCAGAAATCAACTGGGTATACTTATGTATTAACGTTTCAATTTCAAACCACACTCAATGATACATCATAAGAAAGAGGAGAATAATTTTTCACAATTCATGTAGAATTCAAAAGATTACTTCAGAAATCAATTGGATTTTTTTTTGTATTGATTTTTCGGACCATAGCCAATGATCCATCATCAGAAAGAGTAAAATAGTTTTCCAAAATTCAAGTAGAATTCAAAAAATTACTTCAATAATCAACCGAATAGATTGTTGTGTTGATATTTCAGACCACACTCAATAATCTATCATGGGAAAGAAAAGACCAATCATAAACATATACAACTGCAAAAACAATCTTCTAAAAGAGTTAAAAACAGCTGAATTTTACCAATAACTCTACAGCTCACCACCCAAATGCAACAAAAATGATCTATGTATCCAACCATCTCATAAGAGAAAATTTCTTGTTTTACTCATCTCTCTACGTGCAATGAAGATTGGCTAAGATATTGGCAGTAATAACATCAAATCTATTAGCTTTCCACAATTCATACTAATGTTGTGTATCAGTTTCTGGATTTGATTGTGTAGAATTCTTTTGTCATCAACGTTTCGGATCATACTAAATGATCCATCATCCTATGTTCTTTTTTCTCTCTGACATCCTGATGATAGATCATGTAGTATGATCCGAAACATTGATGACAAAAAAATTCTACATAATCAAATTCAGAAACTGATACAAAACAATAATAACATCATATAGTGATTCACTATTAAAAACATGAAACTTCTGTTCAAGGCTACATTTACTGAAACTGACAAGTTCAGTATCAGATGCCACGAAGCCAACCAGAGATAATTCAAAAACCACAGGCTGTTAGAGAGTTGTCAACAAGTGCAGAGAAACTAATGAAGCAACAAGATTAAAAAAGTGGAAGAATCTATACTTGAGCAAAGCAGTCATGGAAGTGAAGGCGAAGAATAGAGGCACCCAGTCTTTTCTCACTTGCCAGAGCCTTTTTAATCCCAGATTTAATTAAAGACAGTGCATTGGGACATGACTTATCATAGAATGTTGATGTGAGCTGAGCATTAACAGAGCCAAAACACAAGGCTACAATAACTACCAAAGTTGCAAGAGAATTAGCAGCCATTTTTCTCAGTTATTGCAACTACTTAAACCAAGAACTTCAAAGTAGTTGTTCAATCTATGGATTGTAAGGCTTCAACTAGAGCCATAATATAGAAGATTGAAGACCCATCAGCTATTGTCCTACCTAAATATGTGACGTCAGCTGAATGGTGAGCTTTACCTAGTCACATGAAACAAAACTCACCATGAATTTTTCTTTTTCAGACTCTTTCTAACCACGTTCTTTGCCTTTGAATAAGTTCAACTAGCTTTATCATCTAAAAGCTGGATTTTCTTGAATTGTGAGCATACAATCTAATCAAACTTGAATTATGAGCATATAATCTCATCAAACAAAAGGTATTTGCGTGATGAAAGTTTCACAAGGGGAATGTCAATAGGGTACTGATTTGATAGCCATTCATTGCTATTAAACCTACTCCCTTGACAGCTCAACTACTCGGATTTTTCCTTCAAGTTTTGCACGTCAAGAGGCCTAGATGCCTAGGGTTCATTTTAACTAATCACTTGGACCTAAGATTGTGTCTTGGGTTGACAACTATATCATAAGTTGGTGAATTATGTGGACTGTGTTAGATGATGATGTATTGTTAAATGTATTGGCGTACTTCTAGTCAAAGTTATTGCTTCATAGAATTCTTATATAATAAAGAGGTATATAAAAAGTTTGCTTAATAATTATGTATTATTAAAACTTATTGTACTTTCAGTCAAGTTTGTCAATCTATAAGTTTAGATATAATGAGTTTGTTAAATGATTATGTATTATTAAAATTTATTGTGCTTCTAGTCAAATTTGTTGATTCATATGTTTATATAGAGTAATAGGTGGATGTTATATTCAAATTATATATTTGACATCATGTTCTATTATACTTCTTTTATTAGAAATACGTTAAATTTATTTTAAGGAATTTTTAAGAACATACTTGTATTATTGTGATTTGACTCTTGTGTCCTCTAAAGTTACGTCTTTTAATGTAATTATCTTTATGACTTGTGTTGTTAAATAAGAAAAGGCTTTTTATGGTTTTTTTTAATTCAATTAATTCATATATTTTATAATTTCAAGATGACTTAAATTATCAATAATGAGTTTTGTGCATTCAATGGGCCCTTTTCTTTTATTGATATAAGCTTGATTTAAATGGCCTATCAATAGAGCATCACTATGTTAGTTGTACACCTTGGTTTGACCCATTTGGCACATAAACCTACTCTTACCAAACACATATTAGTCATTTCACCCTCAATGAACTTCGACATTCACCATTTGTATGTTATAAAGTCATTTTTTCACTATCAACTAGATTCCATTGCATGACCTCAATTTGGACTAGATAGTGTGGCTTTGCCTAGTCTTCCAAATTCAAATTCACCTTTCCACATCTCAAAGTTGATTGTTTCAGAAAATTGCCATTATCCTGTCAACTAGTGTACAAAATGAATAAAATTAGTGATTATGGACATACATTTTATAACATTTTATAGGTGGTTAACATCTACTTGATAACCATCAATGTACACAAGGAAAAATCCAAATCAAAAGTATTAAAAAACCTAGATCTGTACACCAGAGTAGCCCACCAACACTTTACCATTTGCATTCACATAGCTTGATTGTCACGTTTGCAAATTCTTACACCTTTCTAGGAGCTTGATAACCATCAAGGCAAGTTGAGTTCATCTCAAAGCAAGTCTTATTGTCCTTTTAAGAAAATCATAATTTTGAAATAGATGCAGAAGATATATATGCGATTGTAGTGTATCTATAAATGTATATGCACAAGATCATGATGCAAGTCTAGTTAGACTCAACTACATGACAAAACTCAATCTATAGTAGCAAAGTTTTTATACAAGATTTTTTAAACTCGCTAGTTGGGGATTTACATCTGAACTCTAACTTCAAGTCTACAATCATGAAGCTTTAGCTAGTTAACAAAGATGTCAACCTTCCACCATGTCAAATTATAGAACTCTTTCTATAAACACTTGATTTGACACTCAAGTTTCTAAATCTAGTTTAATATTGACTGTAAATTTATCATTTCATTTAGATCTAGATTTATGATAGTATGAAGGAGAACATTTATTAGTGTTTGGTGCAATAGCATAGCTATAATTATCAAAATTTGCTAATAAATACTTGATTTGCAACACTCAAATTTTTAGATCTACTTTGTTATTGATTATATTTTATCATCTCAATTAGATCTAGATTTATGATAGTATGAAGGAGAATATTTATTAGTGTTTAGTGCAATAGGATAGCTATAGCAATCAAATTTTGTTAATATATTTAAATGATTATTATTAACATTAGAAATGTTCTAACCACTTAAAATCATATGCTATATATATTTTTTCCTTTATATAGTATTTGAGGAAGCAATGATTGCCTTTATAACAAAACGTGAGAAAAATAAGAATTGTCTAATTTAACGTATTCTCTGAATAATTCAAACTCTGAGCTTTGCAACTTTTCCGCCCAAAAATTTTCAAACTCTTGGCCATGGCGGGTGCAATTGGGGACGGCCCAACCCTGCATAATCCGAACCCTCCACCTTTACTGGGATCATTACTTTTCCTAGATCTGGCTTTCATTTTAGGCTCCCAAGATGCAGGCAGAAGGGACTCAATGCTAGCAACACCGGTGGGGGTCTAAAAAATTTGGATTATAGTGTTGAGGATACTACTCCAGGATAGGTGCAGATTCCCTCTTAGACTGCTCAGGGTGGAAGCACGGGGGAGGTGGTAGCACATGCTAATGCCAATCCCAAGGATGGTAAAATTGAGGAACTAATGAGGAAAACTGATCCAAAACTACAGAGTGGGGCATGGAAAAATAATCTGGTGGGTCAACCCACTAGCTTGGAGGAATTTGTGCAACCTAATCTGACACATGGTGAAAATGGCTCAGAAATCAACCTCCTAGATATGGTCATGGATAAGATTGCCTCCTCTCTACATTTGTGTTTGGTCGGGAGTTTCTTGGCCTTCAGACCCACAATTGTATGGTGAGACATTGGGTAAATTTGAGGTGGAAAATTAAAGGGAGCGTTATTGTCTCTTTCATGCCAAGGGGCTTATTCCTATTCAAGTTCACTGTAGAGGCAAACTTCATTTTGTCATCTCTAGTTTGTGGAGCTACAAGAAGCACAACCTCACCCTTTCTAAATGGAAGTCAGGCTTTGAACCTAGCATCGAACTCAACTAGTTGACCCTGGTCTGAGCTCACTTGCATGGGATGCCTTCATATTTTTGAGATGAAAGAGTGTTCAGATGGATTGGCAACTCATTCAGTCACTATGTTGTAGCTAATAATGTCACAGTCCAAAGATCCAGGTTAGTCTTTGTGCGGTTTTGTGTGAATTTTGGTATTAATAAGTCTCTCCCAAACTTCATCTCCCTTAAGTCTAAGTGGGGGAATTGGACCTAGGCCATTATCTATGAGAACGCCTCCTTATTCTGCCAAAGATGTGCCAAACATGGGCATGTAATCTTTGATTGCAAAGCCCCACAACCTAAAGACCCAAAAAAAAATGATAAGCTCTCCATCCCAGGTATTGGAATGAATACTCAAGGTGCAACATCCTCCCCGAAAGATGTAACTAGTGTTGGTGATGTGGATGTTTCTCTTTTGAAGGAGGCAAACTCTTTGGTGGTTGACAATAGGAAGGCTAATTTAGAGATGAAGGATACTCCTTCACTGAAGTTATCTTGAATATCATGAAGACCCCAGAGCCTAAAGAAAAATATTCCCCTCAAATGGTTGGGGAGGAGATGTATTTGGAAGAAGGTGAAGTCCAACAAAATATGGATTGCACTGATATAATTAAAGTGAAGGTGGGAAGCTCGTTGGTGGGACTAAGAATGCTCTCTCTAGGTTCTAATGGGGATTTGGTGGGGGAGGTTGTCTCTTTAGTTCCAAGCAAAAAAACTCTGTGTAATAACATAATGAGTAGATGGGGGATCTCCCTTTCTCTACTTCCAACATGATTATTAATGTTGGCCTAGCCGTATCACTCACCTCCACAACCAATGACATCTCAATGGAGGTCACTAAGACTATCATCCTATCCTTGGGAAGTAAGTCTTCTCTGGCCTCTCCTTCTTAGACATATAAAGGGGAATGGGAGGTCCCGAAGAGGCAAATGGGAGGAGGTAAAAAAGCTAATGTTGGAACATAATCTAAGCTAGGAAGATCATCTGATAAATATATTAGGACGAAGGTGATGGCCAGTGAAATTGCTAGTGGGAGGAATTTGACTTGAGAGGTATCTCAAAAAGGTAAAAAATGAAGTTGTTAACTTGGAACTTGAGGGGCTTAAATAGCCCTCAAAGTAATATGCCCTGAAGTAGTGCATATTAGACCTCAGGTGGATATTTTACTTATTCAAGAGGTTAAAATGACATCTCAGAATTTATGTGATCTTGTTGAATGTATATGATTGGGAGAAGTGTTTTACTACAGTGAGGCTAATGGCGCTTTTGGCAGTGTTGGGACGTTGTGGAACCTGAGCAAGATGGATGGAAAAGCCTTTGATTTTCCCATAACTTTCTAGCTGTCTTATTTAAAATGAGTAATTTCTCTTGGTATATGTTCAATATTTATGCTCCCAACACTAGGAGTGGATGAACCCAAGTCTGTGGGATAATTACGTCCTCCCTCTCTGATAATGAGGAGGCTCTTTTTATGGTTACTAGAAATTTTAACTCCCCTCTATACCCTTTAGAGAAGTTGGGTGGGTTGGTTGACTATAATGAGAACATGACTGATCTTTCTGAGTTCATTAGTAAAAATGATCTCCTCGACTTTGAAATCCAAGGTAACCCCTTTACCTGGTCCAATAACAGGAAGGGACAACATTTGATTCAAGTTAGGCTTGACAGATTCTTGGTGTCAACTAGCTGGGATTTAGGTTGTAATTCCACCCTCACTTCCCTTCCTAGAATGGTCACATACCACGCCCCCACTCTCTTATGTTGGGAGGACAAACCTATTTTTGGGCCCCTCCCCTTCCATTATGATATTATGTGGCATTCTCACTCTAAATTAAAAGACTGCATCCAAAGGTGGTGGAGCATCCCTATAAGAGGAATGACTATGTTTAGGATCTAAAAAAAAATTGAAAATATAAGGAGGCAGGTCAAAGAATGGAGTAAATCCTCATTTGGTGACATCTTCAAACATAAAAAAATAAATTGAGGCAAAACTAGACCAATTTAAAAATGCCATGGATGTTGGGGATCAGTCTCTTAGTACCAATGAGGAGGAGGAAAACTAGAGGAGGAAATGGAAGGATAACTTTTCCAATGAGGAAATTTATTGGAAGAAAAGGTCCAAGATTCAATGGCTTGTTGAGGGGCACAGGAACACGACCTTCTTCCATAGATCTGCATCCAAACATAAAAATGAAATACTGTAAAATCCCTACTGAATGATAATAATGAATAAATTTTAGAAGCAGACAAAATTGGTGGGTGGGATTTGTAATTTTTCCAGCATTTATATTCTAAAAATATGAGGGAAGATCCCGTTGGGATCAGAGATAGCGTCCTCAACCATATTGCTATAGTTTTTTATGATGAGGATAATGATGCGCTCTTGGGCATGGTGTTTAAAATGGAGGTGGAGGAGGCTGTGTTTTCCATGGGCATTTATAAAGCTCCAAGGATGGATGGTTTCCTACCTGCCTTCTTCCAGGAGTTTTGGGAGGTGGTGAAATATGATGCCACTAAGCCTTCTAAAGACTTCATTAGAACTAGCAAGCTTCTTAGAAAACTAAACAATACCTATATTGTCATTGCCCCTAAAGTCCTGGAACTGAAGCACATGACTGACTTCCACCCCATAAGTCTTTGTAATACTATTTATAAGATCTTTTCCAAGGTGGTGATGAACAAATTGAAGCCTCTCCTTGACAAAATTATCAGTCCTTCTCAGAAAGGATTCATCCCTAGTCGATAGATTCTGGATGCTGCTATCACCACCCATGAGATAATCCACTCAATGGATAGGAGAAAAAACTAAGGTATGGCACTCAAACTTGATATTTCTAAAGCTTATGATAAAGTTAATTGGGAATTCCTCTATGATGTCCTCTTGAAGCTAAGTTTTTATTGGAGATTTATAAGAATCATCAAAGAAGCTATTGAGACTATTTAGTGCTTCGTCCTTGGTAATGGGACCCCTTGGGGTTTGTTCAAAGTGGGGAAAGGGATAAGATAGGGGAACCCATTATCTCCATATATTTTTATTATGATTGTTGAAGTCCTTAGTAGAAACTTCTTCTTCCTTGCCATTGGTGGGAGAATTAAAGGGGTCAAGGATACTTTTTCCATCCCCCAAAGATACTACAATAGTTTGTCAATGACACCCTCTTGTTTGGTTTATCTTTTGTTATTGAAGCCATAGAATGGAAAAATATCCTTATTGATTATGTGACTGCCTCTAGACAGCAAATCAACTATGACAAAAGAAAAGTTTATTTTTTTAATACTAAACTACAGCTTCAAAGGAAAATCATTGGAATTTTGTATTGTTAGTCTGCTAAGCTTCTAGACACCTATCTGAGTCTGCCTCTTATGGTCAAGGAGGTGGCCCCCATTTTTTGAAATTCAATATTGGAAAGGATACAAAAGAAATTAGCTGGGTGGAAAGGTAAAATTCTCAGTAGTGATGGAAAATTACATTTCTTATTCTCTTCGCTTCAGGGTATCTCGATTTATTTTCTGCCACTTTTTAAGATCTCCAATGGCATGGCTAATAAACTAGAGAAAACTCAAAGAAACTTCCTATGGACCAAAATCAAAGAGAAGGAACGATTGAGTCTGGTAAACTGGGACTCTATTTGCAAACCCAAAGATATGGGAGATTCATGGATAAGGAAGATATTTGACCTTAACAAGGCTCTGCTAAACAAAGTGGGATAGCTTATTTCGATAAGATCTATGGACTGGTGCAAGATTATGAGAGAAAAATACTTTAGTAACTCTTGCTTCTCAAATTTTTTATTCTCCCATGATCTCCCTATTGGTTCAAAAATCTAGAACAATATTATAAAATGTAGAGGCCTCCTACGAGATGGATTAAAATGGAAAATTGGAAATGGGAAAAGAATTTGTTTTTAGGAAGATACCTGGATTGGGGATAAGCCTTTATCCTTGGGGCATTTGAACCATCTAATGAGGTACCTCAAGCCCTTGTTTGGTTCCTTTTTGGTTGATTATATCACCCCAAAGAAGAGGTGGAAAAGTCTGGTTGAAAGCTTTAATGGAAATGACCCTAACTTGGTCCCTTGGGTAGAGGATCTTCAAAGGATTTTAAAGGATGTTTGTATTCCATTATTTCCTAGAGAGGATAGGATTTTTGGGGATAAGACTCTTTCGGGGTCATTCTTTGTTAGGTCTTCTTACCTACACATGGTTGGTTCCTCTAACAACCCAATATGTTAAAGATGGGTGTGGAACTCTCAGCTCCTACCTAAGATTAACTTCTTCTGGTGGACAACCCTACATGGTAAGATCCTCACTCAAGACAACCTCAAAAGAAGAGGCTTTCAATTGGTCAGTTAGTGTTTGTTATGCAAATAAGATGTGGAAAGTGTCAACCACCTCCTTATCCACTACCCTTTTGCCTCAACAATCTAGTACACAATTTTGGAAAGATTCAATATGACATGGATATTCAAGAAGGATTCGCAGTTGTTCATTTATAACTGGGAATGCCCATCTTACCACCCCCTAATTAAACAACTTTGGAAGATAATCCCTCCTCACATATGTTGGTGCCTATGGAGAGAGAGGAACAACCACATTTTCAAGGATTGTGAAAACTCAGAGGAAACTATGTTGACTATCCTTGTGAAATTAGTTTTGTAAAATATCTAAGTCTACAAGTGGAAACCCCTAGTGGATCCACCATCAATTACTGATTGCAAGATGGCTAGAGAATGGAAACTACCAAACACTTTCTATGTCTTTGATAACTCTAAGAGATGGGCTAGGTTAAACATGAGATGGTCGGCACCTACCCCCATGGTACAAGCTAAATTTTGATGGGGGGTTGCCAATAATGAGAAAGCGGCGAGAGGTGGTATTATAAGGGACCACAAGGGAGGCTTAATATTATATTTCACTGGAAATATGGACTATACTTCCAGTAACCAGGTTGAAGCCATGGCTCTCTTATGAGGGCTTACATTATCCCTCTCAATCAAGACTAAATGGTTGATCATAGAAGGGGACTCCATGCTAATTGTTGAAGCCATTAAAGGTAATAGGGAAGCCAGTTGGAGGATTGGAAGCATCCTTATGGACATAAGGGCTATATTGACGAGGTTGGAGGATTTCAGAATACCACACATTTTTAGAGAGGGCAATGCGATGGTGGATTCCTTGGCTACTATTGGTATTGGAAGGGTGGGATTTCTTTGTTGGAGGCAATTGGCAAACCTTCCAGAAGCTACCAAATCCCTTATAGGTAGAGAGCAACAAGATTTCCAATAATGATGATACAAGGTTTTTTATAAAGTTGGAACTTCTATTGGTTACTCAAGATGGGGTTGAGGAAGATAAGAGATCCTCATTATGAATTCAAATTCCTACTACTCTCATATGGGTACTTGCGGGACCCACAATATTACCTATCATAAAAACTTGGCCTTAACATGTCATTTCATGATCTTTCATGATATTCATGGACGTGAGTCTAATTATATCTTTAATTGGGAAATGGTAATGAAAAATAAATGGGATCTTGTTAGCAGATGGATGGATTATTGACACTTCCTTCAGAATTTAGAAAATGATAAGGCTGCAATTAAATGGTGTGACCTCCACATGTTCGAAAGAGTTGGATTGTACTAGTCTTGGGAAGGGCCACTTTGGGAAATAATTACACCCCTTTAAGGTAATTTAGGAGAAAGATTTTTGGCATTTACAAACATTACGGAAAGGTTAGCTGGATCTGTAATTGCTACACCATTGCTAGAAAGGGTAATTTTGTGTTCAACACACTAAAAGTTTCAGATATGGATGGTGATAGGGTATAGGAGGAGCCGAATGAAATTGAGGACCACATCTATAACAACCCTAAGCTTTGGATGGTCATCAATGAGGGGGGCATTATTCCATTCATGGAGGCTATGACAGGTTTTGATGAAAAGTACTCTATTTAATTTGTCACCAATTGGGATGAAAGGAAAGTGACCATGGGGGACATCACCTTCAAAGTCAATGAGGAAGTCATCGCCCAGGCCACTAGTTTTTCAACAGAAGGGTGGAAATGGAAAAAGACTAGTTGGATCTCAGTCGAAACCAGTCTTAACCACTTATTTTGCAAAGGGGAGGAACCTGTTAAAGTCGACAATGTCTTTGACAGAGAGGAGCTCCCTGAACCATGGGACAAGGTGTGTGTTATTATTATGAAATATTTTATCCTAGAAGGTCATTTTGTTGTTTATTACTATTATCATTTTCCCCTGCTTAACCAATTTTTCCACCATGACCTAATATCCTTCCCTTTCTACTTGTTCCATGCCCTTGAACACACTATCAAAAATGTCAGGGAGAGTACAAGCCAAGGTAAAAATTTTACCATCCTTCACCAGGGCCTTATGCTCAAATTATATAACTTCCACCTTGCTCTATGCCCACCAAAATCTATAATTTTCCTAGGTACCCTCTCATCTTCGACCCCACCTCCTAGAACCACTAATGATTACAAAGGAAAAAAGAAAGGGCTAAAAATACCCAAGACCCCACACTTGTCTCCCTAAGCCACACCTCTATCTAGGTCTCCCTCGAAGATGGGTAACAAGACTAAAAAGTTCCCTCAAGGCCCTCCAAGTCTAGGCTCCTAAAAAACCCAAATTTGAGGCCCAAATCCATGTTGTGGATTCTGATGTTGAGGCTACTAAAACCCCCCATTAGTCAAATAGAATTGTGGCCAAACCCAGAATGAAAGAAAAAGCGGTAAGAGAAAGATTTGTGGAAGAGGAAGATTTTTTTGGGTTTGAGGATGGGGACAAGTCTAGCTCTGAAAAGTATAGCATCCATAATAGCACAAGCTCTACCCATGTCTCCGCTAGCTTCAAAACAGAAACTCTGGATCCCACTAATAATAAGCAAGAGAAGGAAAGTAAGAACACC